>RJWJ010002104.1:39676-108891 GCA_004363605.1 Indri indri
AGCTCACTGCAACCTCCAACTCCTGGGCTCAAGCGATCCTCCTGCCTCAGCCTCTCAAGTAACTGGGACTACAGGTGCGCACACCACACTTGGCTAATTTTTTCTATTTTTAGTAGAGACAGGGGTCTCACTCTTGCTGAGGCTGGTCTCGAACTCCCGACCTCAAACTATCCTCCTGCCTCAGCCTCTCGGAGTGCTAGGGTTACAGGCGTGAGCCACACTGTACCTGGCCTCTTATTTTATTTCAGCTGTTTGCAGACCTGCCAGGAGTATTCATCTACCCATTTTACAGAGGTAAAGATTGGTTCAGGGAGGAGCAGTTACTTCATCTGCCCAAGGCCCCCTACTAGGATGGGGACCCAGGTCAGTCTGTGAGCCCTGCCCACAGCTGCCTATGTGGGGTGGGACCTGGGGGCTGGTGCCCTTGTACGCAGGCCTCTGCTGTCCCCCAGCCCTGGGTCATGTCCCTTCCTGCTGCCCAAGGCTGGGGTGGAGAGAAGGGGGCCCAACTGCATCCCTCCCCTCCCCGGTGCCCAGATCAGTCTCATGACGGCTCCCCTCTGACCTCCTGTGGTCCGTGTAGACCAGAGCCTTGGTCTCCATGGGAGGGCAAAAGGCCTTCACTTGGGGGCTCCACATCCACAGCCCAGGTCTGAGCCACTTCTCACGACAACCTTGCCAGGGATGCCATGTGACTCTGCTGGGCTCAGAGAAGCTGGGTCACACGTTTGTAACAGAACCAGGTCTCAAACCAGGGCTGTGGGCTCTCCATGCCTGCCCTCCTCACCAGGCAGAGCCGGCATCCCTGGCCAGGCTTACCCTGGGCTGTGTGTCACATGAACCATCACACATGTCCCCTTGTGGAATCTCCATAAGCCAAGAGGTATATGCTGACCTTGCCCCCACTTTGCAGGGAAGAAACTGAGGCCTGCTCAGAGAGGGCAAGTGATGTGCCCAGGGTCGCATCTTTCTTCTAGTGTCACTCCCACACTCAAACCCCTTGGGTCCGTTTCCTTTCCTGAAAGAGGAAGGATTCTTGCCTCCGATAGAAATGGCAACCACTGAAGAAGTGCTATAAACGCAGGATCTTCAGGGGGAGGCACCTCCAGGCCGGGGCTGGGGTTGGGGAGAAGGGGTTCCTCTCAAGGCCATATTGAGATTCAGCTCCAGCACTGGAACTTGGCCCTCTGGGCCACCAGCTGGGGCCCACTCCCTGCAGGGGCCTGTCTACTGGGCTCCTCCTCAGGGATCACAAATCTCTCAGGCAGATCCCCAGGCACATGCCATCCCCTCTGCCCAGAACATCACCTTCCCCTTGTCCTGTCCAACCTTCAACACCCAGTATCAGTGCCCCTTCTTCCATGAAGCCTTCCTAGATTCCCTGAGCAGACAGCGACATTCATTAGACTGGGTTGGAAAGGCCTGTCATAGAACTGTCTCCTTGCCAGGCAGGGGGCTCCTACTAGGTCTGGCTCAGCTCCAAGATTCAGAGCCTCGGAGTTCCTGGACCAATACCCCAATACCCCAGCAGCCAAGATCAGCTAAGCCTGGAGTGGGCAAGAGGTCAGCTGGGATGAGGACAGTTTTCCCTGAGCTGGCAAACCCAGTCGGTCACATGGTGGTTCCCTTGGAGATGGGACAAAGAGGTCCCAAGGGTGGGTCGTCAGGGCAGCTGCCTGTTCAAGGCCAATTCTGAAGAACATCACTCGATGTTCATCCCAGAATCTCTGGGAAATGTCCCTGCCCTTGCTTTGTCCAAGTATGGGGAGCTCCCTCTACCTCTCAAGGTCAGGGGGCTTATCATACCCTCCGGCTGTACCCTGCCCCTCACAGCCCCAGCCCCCCGCCCTCTCTGAGACCTTTCCAAACATGGCAGATTCTCTAGTCCCAGGGATTACAGGCCTTGGGTCCCCTGCCCTTCCCTCCTCAAACTGGGCTTTTATCTATACCCTCCACGGCATGGGAGCCTCATACCTCTCGGGAAGGGGGTGAAGTCACGATTCCCAGGTCACATATGGGATAACCAAGGGCCCAGGTAGAGAGAACCACCCTGGACTCCACTGCTATGGAGAGCTAGTCTTGGCCTGGAGGGCAGTGGGGAATGGTGTCTCCCCGGCCTTCTCCTATCTAGACCACAGCATCCTCCTCCACTGGGCATGTCCCTCTACCGAGCACAGCCTCATTCCTGGTTCCTCCTCTCTCCCCTCACGGCCTGTAGGATAATCAAGTCCCAAAAGCCTCGATCTGGTGTCGAGCCCTTCCTGATGCCACCCACACTACACCCTGGCAAGTGAGCTGGACTCTCGTCCCCAGCTGCTCCCTGACCCAGCCACAAACTCCCACCCTCCGGGTGGCCTGTGCCCTACTGTTTCTTGAGCCTGTTCTACCTTCCCTCCAGTTCTCTGCTAACCAAGTCCTTCCTTGTCAGTTTTCACAGCCCAGCCCAATGCTACGATGCTGTCCCTGGTCTCTGCAGACAGACAGAGCACACTACGCCACCAAGCCCCACTCCCACTCCGTGCTACAACTGCCCACCTGTCTCATTTAATTCTCATGACAACCCTGTCAGGACCGCGCCTCAGAAAGGCGAGGTGACTTGCCCAAGTGGGATCTGAACCCACTTCAGAGGAGTCTAAGACTAACCGCGCTAGCACAAGCCACAGCCTCTGCCTGGCCTTTCGATAACACCGGAGGTGGCCCACAGCAGCAGGGCAGGAAAAGGTCCACAGCCAGCTGACCTGCTCGCTGGGACTCACTCATTCCAGGCAGGGAAGGAAGGGCTGGAGGCTGCTGGGGTGGGGCAGCCCCTGCCCAGGGCCCAGGAGCCGTGGGCGCGGGCACGGATGGCTGTCACGGGAGACAGAGCCAGGCCCCAACAGCAGCTCATTGTGAGGGCCTGGAGCAGAACAACGGGACATTGTCCTGGCTCCTGGGGCACAGCCTTATCTGATAGCCTTCCAGCCAACCCACAGCTGTTTTTATCTCTGGTCGGTTTTTCTCTTAAAAGGTTAGTGACAGAAGTTCAGCAAATTCTCCATTATTTCAAGGAGGGAGGGGACCCAAAAACAAAACTTACGATAATTAAAAAGCCCTACTTGACACAGCGAGGATGTTCTTAGCTTATGGGTGCAGTGAGTTGAGAGACGGGTTGTTTAGCTGGGAAAGTAAGGGGCTCAGGGTCACCTTCCAAATCTCAAAGGTACAGGCGGAACTGCCCTGTGTGGCCCCAAAGGGCACAATTGGGAGCAGGAGAGGCCAATGCCAGCTCGGTCACTGCTGTCCCAGATGGGCCAGGCTCGCCTGGTTTTAGAGAGTGGGTACCCTGTCTCTGAAGGGGTGCAAACAGGAGCTAAGAGACCCCCTGAAAACATGCTGTGGAAGGCCTGCCTGACTGCTAGGCGATTGCGGGGAAGGGCCAGGCAGTGTACCCAGGCAGGCAGCAGAGTGAGCCCCGGGAGGAAACACACACGTGCATGAGTACACAATACAGAAATGCCACTGCAGCAGGGAACACACAAGAGGACAGAGGGCCTAGTGTCAAGGGTGCCCAGCCGTAGGAGCAAATCTAGTCTATGTTCCTTGTGAAACACACAATTTTGAGTACCTTAAGTCATTCAACTTTCTAGGCCTCGGTTTCCCAATCAGTAAGTGGGGATAATGACCTTCCTCACAGGGGTGCTCTCAGGATCAAATGAGACAGTGCAGGTGAGACGCTCAGGAGAGCAGGGATAGGTGTCAGCATTTACCATTAGTCACCGGTGACTGTCCATTCCTCGTCTGTCCTATCCACCACCTCACTGCCAGGCACCATGTCAGGAGCTGGGGATACAGCCGTGACAGCACTGATCAACAAAGTACACCCTGTTATCAAGCTGACGTTTCCAGGATAGGTTACTCTTCTGAAATATGCATTTCCCAGGCGGTTCCCTGTTCCCCTCCCCTGATGACTCAAACTCCTTACTTTCTCCATGCCTCAGTTTTCCCCATCTGCAAAATGGGGACCAACCACATCTGCCCAAATGCTGTGTGATGCCTCAAATTTTTTTAAAAAACCCTTAATTTCCTAAACTGAAATGAAAGGAGAAGAGAATATGCCCGGGGACAGGGGGCAGAACTTTGGCCCCTTTGCCTATGACTCTCGAGCACAGCAGTCCCCAGCCCCAGTCTTCAACCCATACTCTCGTGTGGTCCCATGCCAGTGCCCATGCCAGTGCCCACTGACCCAACCAGGCCTGGAGAGGGAAGAAATCCTGGACAAGGTTTGTCACACAGAATCAGTGCCCACCTGAAGGCGGCAGGACCTGCTGGTTCTGGAGTCAAAACCTCAGTAAACTCTCCAGGCCCTAATCAGGTCAGAACACACCAACCATGATTCTGCCCAGCCCAGCCAGGCAGGCCCACTGGGCTGTGCTGGAAATCTCTGCCCACACTGGAAGGAGACAGTCTGGACACAGTCCTGGAGCGGAGCGGGATGAGGTGCTGATGTGCTGGGAACCGAACGGCAGCGCATCAACAGGGCAGCACCCCGCCTGCGAAGCCCAGCAGAGCCAGCTCTCCCCAGGCCCAGCCTTGCCCTGCTGGCCTGGGAACTGGCTGCTGAGAAGGCGAGCATGCACTCCTGGCCCAGCTGGGGTCCCAGGGGGAGGAAAAGAATGCAGCTGCCTGGTGGCCCCCAGGGCCCTGGGGAGACAGAGTCTGTCCTAAAAAGGCAGGGAGGTTGGCCCCACTGCCTGGGAAGGCTTCCGGGGAATGACAGGGCTGGAGGCATGGTTCCTCCCAGCCCAAGGTACCCTCAGGCCAAGGCAAAGGGCAGGTCCTAGCAGAGTCATCAGGAACCAGTGTGATACCCCCTACACACACTGAGCCCTGGGCTGGGAGGCAGGGAGTCACCTGGACTCCTGCCCTCACTCTACCCCTGGGAGCCTGTGTTTCCCCTACCCCACAGGGCTGAGCTGGCAAAGAGAAGGGTCCACACCCTGGCAACCGAAACAGGAGGATGGAGTAGCTTATTGCTTGCTCTGGCTACAGTGCAGCCTGGCCTCCTGTGGTGCCCAATATATGCTGACCAAATGAACGACACTGTGGGAGCCTGGACACAACAGCCACTTACTAAGCACCTACTAAGTGCCCAGCTGCATGATCGATATTCTTACCAAAGTACACACATCATCTCATGGCACAAAGGCAGCATCCCCCAGGGGAGAGGGAGCGAGAGCAGGAACCCCAACTCAGACGTGCTGAGAGCCCTGGCTCACGGGGCAACCCTTCCCACACACGCCTCCAGTTAATCCAAAGGGTTCCATGAAGGAAGCTTTAGAACACACTCAATCTTACTAAAGTGGAAACTAAGGCTTGCAGAGAGGGAGTGACTTGGCTAGGTCACATGGTCCAGAAGTGAAAGTTGGGGTCCTAATGGCCCGACTACCCTCTGCTGGACAGTCCTGGCACCTATCTTGTACCGGGCCAGGCCTGGAGGCCGGGCATCCAATCAGCCCAATGCCCCAGTGCCCCAGCAAGGGCCCGTCCCTCTCATGAAGGGAGTCCTGGGTTCCTATCTCGGCTCTGCCCTTAATCTGCCTGTGACCTTGGGCCTACCCCCTCGTCCCTTGGACCCAGACCCTGAACAAGTTCCCTTCCCTCTCTAGGTGCTGTTTCCTCACATGTTGAGCTACTTCAGAGAGAGCCACGAAACCCCCAGGCCAACACCCTATGACATAAGGAACGGTGTGCTAGCACAGCCCCTTCCATCGCTGCTGCTAGCAGGCTTGGAGAGGCCAGGGATGCGAGGGGTGCTGGTGCTGAGTCCTCAACAGGGGAGGCCACCTTCGGCATCCTCGCCAGACCCGACCCCGCCCTTTCCAGTATAACTGTACAGGCCTAATGGAGTTTTCGAAAAACATTTCGGAACACATTTACCTTTCCACATCTTATTTCTTTTTTCGGGGAGGGGGGCGTGCAGAGAGAGAAGAAACAAAAAACTTTCCATCTAATACCCCAAGTCATTCTGCAGCCTGAATAATTTTAGGTTTTTAATCAATAGCTGTCAGACTTGTCAAATTACTTTGGGGACCACAAAGCAGTTTTTAAACATTCATAAACCTCAGTAGAACAGCGAAGTGCCCTGAATTTTAAAAGAAGAGAATCTAAGGAACTCTCATTGACTAGGATGAGATGTGGGCAAGTCGAAAGTGAGCCGAGGGCTTTCGAGCAGGAACAGCTCTCTGGCCCCTCCCTGGTCTCCAAAAAAAACTGCCAGGCTTGGCCTGGCCACCCAACATGTAGGGAGGGTGACAGCTCCTCCCCCCGTCAGCCCAGGAAAAGAACCGAACTCTCCTGCAGAGCCTCTAGCACCCCTGCTCCACCCCAGCCCACCTGCAGCAGCCCAGGTGCTCCAGACTAGCACCCTCGGGTGTCTCAAACTCTCCTGCCTACTGCCTGGCCCCCAACTTCTCCACTGGGACCAGTCAGAGAATGTTTCAAGGCCCTGGCCCAGGTGTTTCCCCATTCAGCTCACCTCACATGTGAACACACCATGCATCCCCTTGGTCTGACAGATCACACCAAGTGTGGGACTGGTTTCTCACTGGTTTCCCCACTCCCACCAGGGATCATAAATATTCGAATGGATAATGGCAACGAAACAAAAACAATGAATGAGCTGAAAACCAAGTATTTTCCATTCCCCGGGAAGTGGCTTCCCTTCTGGCTTATCTAATTCCTCCCAGCTCTCCACCTCCAGGAAGCCCTCCTTGGCTCATGCCAGCCCCTCCACACAATGTAGGGAGAGAGGCAGGATCTTCTCCCATCTCATCTCCTTCACCCAAGACCTGGGCACCATGCCACGTGGCCTCCCGGGATGGTCCAGGCCATTCACATTAGGGCAACAGTGTGATCTATGGACTGTCTTCCTCCCCCATCCCTGGGGACCGGGCCCTGCCTCAACCAAGGACCAGCCACTTGTGAGCAGTCCCAGCTCCTGGCACTATGCTGGCTGAATGTGATAAGGAAGTGTCCTTCCTTAAAAACACACACACAAAACTCTGTGACCTTGGTCAAATTAATTAACCTGCGTGCCTCAGTTTTCTCATCTGTAAAATGGGGATGGCACCACCTTTGACTGTAGGGGTTGCCTCACCAGCCGTAAGCTCTCCACACACAGCCCCATGATCAGCCCTGGCTGCCCTCCTGCCCTGCCCAGGCTGTGCTGAGACTGCCTTTCCCTGGGCATTCTGTCCCCTCCCCCAGCACTTCTCTACATGCTCCTGGCTTCTCCCTGGGCCAGGGACATTCTCAAGATCCCTGCCTCATCCTAAGTAGCCGGCAGATTCTCCCTGCCTCTCCCCACAGCTGAGCTCTCAAAAAGCCTCTCTGCCAACCGACCCCAGACCACCTCGCCTGCTCCACCCCTGCCCCGAGAGCAGGCCACTCAAAGACCCCCACTGAAGAAGAGAAGGGCACAAATGCTGGGAGACTCTAGATTCCAGCCGCAATGCTCATCCCCAGCTTAGCTATCTTGTCCATCCCAGCCACCACGTGGGACAGAGGGGCTTTGCCACCAGTCAGGGCCTCCTCCTCGTCAGCAGTCTGACCTCGGAGAGACAAAGTAGCAAAGATGTGAAGGGAAGGAGCACTGAGCCAGGGAGCTTGGCCCCAGTGGGCCTCTCCTGTCCCTCCCCTGTCAGATGGGCTGCCCTCACCTCCCGCCACAGCTTGCTGAAATTCATTTTGCTAACGTCCCCCACCTCCACTCCTGAGTTGAGTTAATCCAGCCGCCCTTATATAGTTACTGAGCGCCTCTAGTCTGCCAGCATAGGGGGCCGTGGGCTGAACCCCGCCTGCTCCTTCCTCCCAAAGCCTGAGGTCTGGGAGTCCCCCTGGGGCATCAGAGCTGCTGCCTCTCAGACTGTAACTAGGAGGTGACAGCCAGGAGCGTTCAGCAGCAGGAGAGGGTGGCTGCCAACAAGCCACGAGCTACCAGGGCACTGGCATGGGCAGAAACATAGAGAAACAATGTCAAAGAAAACCAGGCGTGTGGCTCCCGAGTTCCTCCTGCCCCTAGCAACCATGCACCAAAGCCATCTGTGGCCCACAAGTACCACATCACCACACCACAGCTAGCACTCACGGAAGTGCAGACCCTCACACAGCTAACTACAGTTAAGGAAACTGAGGGTTGGAGACCTCAAGGGGCTTCCCAAAGATTTCAGGGCTCGCCCTTTTCTCCCACATTTCACACTGGCTGGCTCTAGGCTAAGCTGGCCCTGTCATCTGCCACCTGGCCCAAGCATTTCCAACTAAGAAAGCATGAACTTAAAATCCAGCTTCCCAGGTACCAGTCCAGCCATGCCGGCTCTGCTCAGCCCCAGCCAGCTCGTCTCGCCTGGCTGCCCACCTCTGCTCAGGGTGCAGCACTCCCAGCAGCTGGGCCTGCCTTATCCTCTATGCCTAGCTCAGAGGCTGCCACCACCTCCATGAAGCCCTCCCAGCAGAACTGACAACTCCCTCCAGGGTTTGCCCCTATACACCACCCTCCAATGCACAAGTGAGGTCAAGTAGCTTGCCCAAGGTCACAGTTCACAAGCACAAGGGTGGGCAGGATGCCTGGCATCTGGGTTTCAACTCCAAACTCTTCACTGCCTGTCAGTGCCTCGGGTTTTCACCAAACCACAAGAACTGTGTGATCAAATGCACCAACTTTTCAGTAACTACAGGAATCCTGAATCGCCAGAACTGCACCGAGCCCTGCCTTTGTCACCTCCTGCGTGACCCTGTCTGGAACATGGTGAGAAGGACACCTACTGGTAGGCAGTCTTACCCGCCCTGGACCAGACCAACAGGCACCAAGTCTCGGCTGTAATAAGCCAAATCCTTTGATTCTCCAGAAATGAGATACTTCCCCAGTAAAGACTGCCACACCAAAGTGACTGAGCTTCTGACAATTGTTTCAAGTATTTAAGCTGGAGCCAAAACATGCCCCTGGCCTAGACCCAGCCTTCCCAGTCTACCACCCCCTCCCACCCCCGGGACCCGGGACCCGGACACAGGAAGGGAGAAGGAGAATGAAAGAAAGTCCCGCTGGGGGCTGGGGCAGAGACGACATGGCCCCCAAACCCCAGTACAGCCCCACCCAGCCAGCCTAGGGTTGGGCGACTCAGAGCAAAGGCCAAGTTTCTCAGCTCAGAAAACTTTTCAGCAGTTCCTGGCATTTCCCGGTTCTCAACGACAGAGCACCCAGAGGCCATTGGCGCCTGCAGAAAGGAGCGACTGACAACAGGTTTCCTCTCACTTTAAAAACTAAAAACAGCAACAGCACTCGTCTTGGTTTCCCACTTTTTGGCAAGACTATCCTAATTAATTACTTCCACCTTCTTGGGCTGGTGGTGGATGTCCGTGCAGAGGGGTAGAGACACCACCCCTGGGGAGCCAGAGTCCCTCCCAGGATCTGGCACCTACGACAGCCACTCTATGCCAGTGCCCACTGCCGCCCAGCTCATCCAGGTCTCCCTGGGTCTGAAGCTGCCTCATTCTCTCCCTCTTTCCCAGCCTCCCTCATTCCCTCTGCTCAGGCCACTCACCGTCCCTCAGCGTGGCCACCAGGCTTGCCGGGCTTGGGCCGGGGGAAGCCCAGGGCCAGCCAGCCAGGCCCGCTGCCCCCGACTGGCCCAGCCAGGCCAGCCCTGCTCTGCTCCTAGACACACCACTCCAGCCCAGTCCGCTGGGACTAATCATGGCTAGTTAAACAAAGGCTGCGTTCCAACTCTCCATAATGTGCTTTTAAAGGGCCAGTGTCCCACTTGGGCCTGCCAGGGACTTAAAGATACAGATCCGTTGTTCTGTACAGGAAACAGGAAAGCAAAAAGACAAAAAACAAAACCCCAAAGGTCATGATCAGATTAGAAGCCTTGGGCTTCTAAAGATAATTTTAGACAAAATGAACAACACTAAAACTCGAAATTTCACCTGAAGGGCCCAAAGAACTCTAAAACAAAAACGATGAGGCCAAATCTCAAGAGGAAAAGCAGGAATGGTGGCCCTCCTTGAAAACTCAGCCTGCGCTAGGCACAGCACTTAGCGCTTCATAGCAGCGTCTCCTCATTCCTCGCAACGCCACAAGTCAGGCACTGACACTGTCCCCCCTTCCGGATGAGGAAGCTGAGGTCTGGCAGAGGCTCAGCGGGTCCCCCACATGAGGTCCACCAAAGTCCCATCCTCTTTCCCACCTGCTCCCTCCCTGGAGGTCCAGCTTTGCCCACCCTGACCCCAGCCCCACTGCTCCACACCCCAGCACCTTTCCTTCATGAGGAAAAAGAAGGGGGTGAGGAGGAGGAGTCATCTAGCACAGGGGCCCGGCCCTGGGGGTTTCAGCCTGAGCCTCAAAACCCCGTGAAGTCGGTTCTACCTTTTCTGACACAACACGGAAGGAGACAGACAAGTGCTAGGGAAAGGCGAAGGCGGAGAAAAATGAAGGAGCGGGAGGGAGGATAAAGGGGAAGAAGCAGGTGTGCCGGCCTGCAGGGGTGCGGGCACTGCACCCCTGGCCCGCGGTCCCTTCCCAAACAGGCTGCGTGGCCAGAGGCAGGTGAGGGGAACTGAGGTGGGAGAGGGCAACCGTCCTTCCAAGCCCAGGGCTCAGGCAAGCTGGCCAAGACCCCCCTCCAAGTTCCACAGGAATGGGGGCTCTCCTGGGGCCTCTAGGCTCCAAGGGTGGGCAGGGCCTGCCCAGCTGCTGGAACAGGAGTGGGAAAGAGACGAAGGAAGGAGAGACTTGACTGTCTGCACCTCAGTACCTAGTCTAAGAAGTCCTCCTACAAGGGTGGGCCTTCCTAGCACCCGGAGTGGCCGGGCGCGCAGTAGGTGCTGTGCGACTATCCCTATTAGAAAATCCAAGGCCAGGTGGAGTTCTCAGGCCCAACTCTACAGGGCCCAGGTCCTTCAAGGATTTGCCATCCTCATTCTGTTTCTACAGAGCCTAGAAGTCAAACCAGTTTGAGGTTGTGTAGCCTGATGGTTAACAACACAAGCTCTGGAGCCAGACTTGAGTTCAAATCTGAGTGTGCCATTTGCAACCTGTGTGGTCTTGCACAAGTTAAGTCATGTCTCTGGGCCTCCCTCAGTTTCCTCTTCTGTAAAATGGGCACAACAATAATAATAGTATTAATATTTCCCTCACAGGGATGCAAGGAGGATAAAGAACAAAGCCTGGCTCAGAGGGAGCACCTAACAAAGGCCAGTCTTTCCCCCGAGGATGTGGTAGGAAGCACAAAACAGGAAATTAGCTTCCTGGGTAGTGACCTGGGTGAGTCATTTCTTTCTCTGGGTCGCAGCAGTTTCTTTCTGTAAAAGGACCCTCAGTGACTACCAGGCAGGATTAGCCTCTGCCACCTCTCGAATGCCTGCCCTTCCTCACGAGCCAGGCCAGAAGGTGATAAAGACTGAGAAAGGCTGGGCTCTGGGCCAAATCCTTTGAAGCCTGAAAACAGCCTGCCTGGGCCACCCAGCCCCAGGCTAAGTGAGGTCTGTTGGGTAGGAAAAGTGAGGCCCCCACATGGGCCTGTCAGCAAACAGCATAAGGCTTCACCTCTGCAAGTGGGCCCCCACCCCGCCCTCAGCCTTCTTTGGGTCTAAGCCTACGCCCACTCAGATGTGGACATGGCATGTGGTCCAGGTGAGCTCACTTTGGGGAGTTCGACATCAGCCATACATGCCACCCACACATCTGCTGCGCAAACAGCCTCCCCAGGAGCCAGGTGCTCCCTTTGCCACAAGCATCTCCAAGGCTTAGCCAGGTTCAAGGCCTGCCTCATCCTATCTTCCCGGCACCGAATGTGTATGGGGGTGGGTGTGCGTGTGCAGCATCAGAGGAAACAGGTGGTCCGGAGGCAGGAGGAATGCCCCGCAGCTCTGGCAGAGCATGTGGCCACTATTCCCAAGAGGCAGTGGGAGGCCCAGGTGCCTTACACCCCACCATTGCCACCCTACCACAGGGCTCATCGGTCAGTAAGGGGAGGCCTGATTTGGGGGTTTTGCGGGCCCAGGTGACAGTTCTGGTTGTGTAACTTAGCAACTGTGGAACTCTGGGCAAGTCCTTTCACTTTCCGGAGCCTCAGTTTCCTCACATATAAAATGAGGTAACACACCATCCCCTGCAGGTAACAGATATAAAAACAAGAGTAAACCAGATGCAGAAAAAGCATTTAACAAAGCAACTGGGAACCCAAAAGTCTCAAACATCTGAGTGCCATTCATTCAGCAGACACTGAGAACCCACCAGAGGTCCTTCAGACCCTAGATTGTCCCCAAGCAAAATACATTCTACACTCTCCCCAGAGCCAGCAAACCTTGGGGAGGTAACGGTCCTGACCACCAAAATGTTCCATAAAAAAATCTCGAACAGTGTTCACTTCGGCAGCACATATACTACCAAAGTCTCACACTTCTCCAGAAGCCAAACCCAGAAAGGCTTCCAGAGAAATGCCATTAGTGTACAGAAGCCCCGCTCCGCTCTGGGAAAGACTCTTGGAGTAAGCCAGGCTCCAGGACGCTCTCATCTAGGAGCCCTGGACCCGGAGAGAGACTGGGGCAAGGAAAGGGGCTGGCAGGGGGAGGACAGGGTCCGCCCACACAGCAGGGTTAGGAAAAAGTGAATCCGAATCTGCTGAGGGGTTCTGCTAGGAAAATTCTGAAGCATACCCAAGGCTGGGACCCACTGGGTGAGCTGACGGTAAACCGAAGCCCCCATACACCAGAAGCCCTCTCCTCCTCGGCTTCCCAGACTGGCCCAGTCCTCGCCGTGTCTCTGCCCACTGCTGCCACTGCCGCTGTCTCCAGGGCACCAAAGGTCTTCGTGATGCCAGAGCCAATCCCAGTTTCTGCCCTCTCCTCACTCCCTCCCTGAACACAGGCCACCCCACTCTTGCTTCCCTCACAGCCACTGCTCTCTCACCACCTTTTCTCCAGGTGTTGGCCTTCCTCAGGGCTCAGGTTTTGAAGGCACTCTTCCTAGCCAAGCACTTTCCTTTGGTGATCTCATCCACGCCCGTAGTTCGAAATACCTCCAGTGCTCACGACTCCTAAATTTGTCTCTCCAGCCCTCCCCTCTTCTGAGCTCCAGACTCGAGTATCGAAATGCTGGCCTGACATCTCCTCTTGGACACCTCACAGAACTTCCGGGCTGAAATGTCCAGACTGGAGCGTGTCTCAGTGGCAAAGCCAGGAACCCTCCCCTCCCTTTCCCTCGTTTCTAAAATCCAATCCATCAGCAAATCCTGCTGCCACCCTCTGAAATCCCTGGCACTCCTTAACTCCTCTCCCTCTTCCCCCAGCAGCCACAGTCCAGACAGCACCCCCACACCCAGCACGTGCACTCCCTCCCACCTCCACCAGGGGAGGCAGGGAACCCTTCGGGAATGCAAATCAAAGTATTTAACTCCCGGTGTTAAAAGCTTTCAATTACTCCCTATAGCACTCTGAAGACATCAGCACTCAGAAGTTGGTAGGCTTGCGGGGCCTACCTACCCTCTGACTTTATTCAACAATGCCCCTCCCCCAGCTTCTGCTTTCCCGCCTCAGGGCCTTTGTACTTGCTGCTCCCCAGGCCATGAGTTTTTGCTCTAGTCCACTCTCCCAACAGGTGGCTTCTGGCATCTTTTAGAGCTTGATCCTTCCTGACTGCTCAATCTACAACCAGTCCTGCCCTACCTCCATTACTCCCCATCGAAACACTCAGCCTGTTTCCTTCATAGCATCTTGCTCATTCAGCTAGCAAATATTAAACACAAACTATATGCCAGGCACTATTTTAGTTACTGAAAACACAGGTGCTGCACAAAGCAGACAAAAGTCCCTGACTTACGGCCAAGCACAGTGGCTCCTGCCTGTAATCCAAACATTCTGAGAGGCCAAGGCAGGAGGATGGCTTAAAGATAAGAGTTTGAGACCTGCCTGGGTGACATAGCAAAACCTCTTCTCTACAAAAAAAAAAAAAAAAAAAAAAAGCAAAACTTAGCCGGGAGTGGCGGCTTGAGCCCAGCTACTTTGGAGGCTGAAGCCAGAGGATCACTTGAGCTCAGGAGCTTGAGGTTGCAGTGAGATATGATGACGCTGCTGTACTCTAGCAACACCTAGCCTAAGGGGCGGGGTTTGTGTGGAAAATCCCTGACTTACATTTCAGTAGGGGAACTTCAGCCAATCTGGAATTACTTTGTTTCTCCACTTATTTAGTCTTATCTGTCTCCCCCACCAGACGGTAATGTCTGTTGTATTTCTGTAACCTGAGAAACGGTCTGGCATGGGGGAAAAAGCTCAGTGAGTACTTAACCCGGAATGAATATGCAAAAACAAAGACCAAGGAGGCCAAAGAACCAAACCCAGAGAGACACAAAAAATCCAGATTCATGCCGTCAACGCCTCTCCCTAACCCCAGGGCCCCAGGGGATAACGAAGGCTTTGGCAACACCCCAGCCTGGTAGTCTCAGCCCTACAGAGGAAAGACAGACACTGGGGGCAGTTTTGTTCAAGTGCTGCAGGCCTGAGCAATCAGTGAAGGCTTCTTGAAGAGCTGAGGTCTGAACAAGGCCACCCACACTCCCCTCCCAAATCTAGGGAGGAGGAAAACAAATTTGTGTTTTAGAGCTCTGATGTTCTTTGCTCTAGCAAGAAAAAAACAAAAATCCTTTTACTTTTTATTAGTGTCTGGATCAATAAAAGTTTTAGGAGTAAAGCTTCTCTCCTGCAATACTAACCACGAGAGAGACAGACATGGATTATTAAATCTGTCTCAGAGAGGCAGCAACTCTCAACTGGGGTCACAGAGGCACCCAACAGCTTCGCCCTGCACCCTCACTGGCTCTGCAGCCAGGGCTCAAGGCCCCTTCCTCACAGTCTGGGTCAGCAGCCAGGCTCCTGGACACCCACCTCCCAGGGGCCCCACAGCCTTGCCTGCCTCTGCCTCCTCTGTGCTGTGCCCTAGGCCTTCTCCCCCCACCCCCCCACCCACTCCCAGACTTGAAACTCAGTCAAGCAACCCCAGCCCCCACCTTCACTTTTCCTCCCAAGCCCCTGAGAGGGTCCCCCATTCAGTCCTCCAGGTCCAGCTATGAGGGGGCCTGGGTGAGCCTGCTGTTGACTTTTGCAGCCCAGGGAGCCCTGCTCCAGCTGTGGCTTGGGTTCTAGGCCAGGCCTCCTAGGAGAAACAGCCGCTCACCCTCCAGCCCAGACCCACTCCCATCAGAGGCCTGGCTAACACCACATCTGGCTGGAGACCCATCCACCTGGGAGGAAATTTCCTATTGCCCCCTTCCTCCCTCCAGCAGAGCCTCACACCGACCTTTGCGGCAGGAGCACAGGCCTCTTTGCTGATCTGGGTCTGGGTACCTGAGGCCTGGGAACCAGATCTGGCTTCCAAGGATGGCCGGGTCTCCACTGAACAGTCCCTCCGGCCCGGCCCAGAATCTTGCCAAGGTTGTCACCGAGGAGGAGTCCAAGGCCACAAAGGCCCATTCCCAAGGGTTGCGTGTGCCCAGGGCAGATCAGGGGGCCTCTCAGCCAGGGCTGGCATCTAAGAGGTAAGACCACCAGGGCTTCCTCTTTCTGCAAAGCAAATGCTGAATCTGTGTCTTCCCAGTTGAAATTTCAAAAATGACTTAAAAAACACAGCAGTGACAACATTTAGACATCTCTGGGTCCTCCAGGAAACAAGTGGAAAATTACAGTCTTCCATACAGGTAACCACATGGCACAACCACTGAGTCCAAGAAATCTAGAAAAACTCCTGAAAGCAAACAATTGCTTTCACCTACCAGTGTAGGCCCCGAGCAAAGAGCTCTGGGTCAGCGAAATGGGAGGAGCGAACCTCAGCCCAGAAGTCCCTTCCAGGCTCTTCCCCTAAGCTCCCGACTCCACCCAGGGTCATATCCTGCCCCAAGTCCCGCCTCTGGGCCTTTGCACTTGCCATTCCCCCTCTGTTCTGCCTTGGCTCTAGGCAAGGGTGGTATCTCCTCTTTCTGTACTCAGATCAAAAGTCCCGTGGCAGAAGAGCCCTCCCCTGACTACTCTACCGAAAGTGGCAACTCCCATCCCCACCCCCACGTTATCACCCTGCTTCATTTTCTTCATAGCACTGCTCTGAAGTCATCTTGTTTGTTTTTTTTACCCACCAAGAGGAGGTCAGGTCCACGAGAACAGGGACCTGTTCACCCGGGTAAGCCTAGCACACCCCGAACCAATGCCTGGCAAAAAGTAGGCACTCGACAGATGCACTGAATGAATGAATGCATTTTCTTGCTGGTCTGAGACTGTTTTAAGCAGGAGTGGGGGTAACCAAAAGTCTTTGGGGAGCCCCAACGTCACCTCTCCCCAGCCCCACGGGCGGAGAATTCCCGGCTCCCAACAGGCGATGCCACGCCCCAAACTGTCCCCAGGCCGGAAGCGGCCGGCCCGCCCCCAACCCGCCCAGGCCTGGAGGCCCTCCCGGCCCGCCTGGGTCCACCCCGCAGCAGCGGCCCACCGCTTCCCAGGCCCAGCGGCTCCGGGACACGCTGGGCGGGAGGAGCGCGCGGGCCCGGGGCCTCCGCCTAGGAAGCCTCCTCCCACCTCCGCGCTAGCCTGTGACCTGGGCAGCCCGGACAACCACTCTCTTGCTGGCTGCACTGTGGCCCGCCGCTGCCCCGCGATGGCCACACCCCGGGTTCACCTGGCTGAGACCAGCGCAGCCCAGAGACCCGCTAAGGGAAGCACTCTCCCTCACCCACATTTCCATTCAAACATTTTTATTATTTATTTATTTTAACCCCACCCCCATTTTTAAAAGCGAACACAAACTGAGGTCCAGACAAGGCCAAGGGTTTGCCTACCACAGTCACCTGGGCAAAAGGGCCCAGTCCCAGGGGAAGCGGGATTCCCCACCCCGATTTGGGACTAGACTGCCTTCCCCTTGCTGGGGAGGGCACTAGACTCCCAGGCAGCAGTCCAGGGTTCAAGTTTCCCAAGGCGGTTTTCTCTTCTGTAGGAAGCATCCGGCTTGGCCAGCAGGACAGGAAGAGGTTCAGTACAGGGATGGAGGAGACACACTGGTGAGCAGCCCCCAGGTGCTCGAATGGGCCCAAAAGCCTGGGGGCAGATAGACCCATGGGCCACCCCACCAGCTTGCCTAGAGATTTGTCCTTGGATCACACTGGGCCCTCACTGAAACAACAAATCCCTCTGGGAAGGGCACACCCAGCCAACCAAATATTTTTGCCCCCGGTCACTCCCTTTCCCATCCTACTGGAGAAGCCACAGTACAGTACCGTTTCCACTTACTGAGCCTCTACCACATGCAGGGTATCAAACCTCCCTCCTCTACAGCCACTACCCAGGGGGGCTAATCAAACTGCCTTCGCCAGGTGCCGCTGCAGAGCTTCCTGATGCAATGGGCTTACAAAATCTGACCCTTCAACGTAAATACGGGGGAACGTAAGTGCTAGGAGGGCAAGAGCCACTGCCAGGCTCCTACCCAGCTCCTTCCCTCTCTACCCTGAGGCATCACAGGCCCTAGGTCAGCCCATGGCAGGTGAAGTCTGCTCCAGCACCACAGCACACAACTATTGAGCACCTACTAAACAGCAGGCTGTGTCAGGCACCCACTGTATGCGGGCACACAGGACTGTGAGGAGGTTTTCCTGTGACCCCCCAACCTGGAAGGTCCCTGACTCACTCCATCCCCTGCCAGGCCCTAGACTCCTGGCTCAGTGCCATTCTGGGCACAGAGGATCCTATACCACCCCATCTGCCCACATCTGCATCTGTCCCCCAAAGCCCAGAAGGCTCCCCTGTTCCCCTTACTGCCTGCAAGGCTTCAAACCAGAAGTACACTAACAGTGGTCCTGTCCCCTTTCTTCTCAGAGGTTTTTTCCTACAAGCTTTCATCTCAGTTCATCCAATGTCTTACTAAAATTCCCCAGCAGGGGAGAGGTAAGGATATAGTCTCAGAGAGGTCCTAGGGCCAAAGAAACCCTTCTGGCCCCAGAGCATCCAAGGCAACAGGGAAGGAGGAAGCAGAGTGCATCTTCTGAGCAGCACCTCCTCTAGGACGTAAGCTCCAAGCCAGGCTTTCTCCCATTGATTTCATGATCATGGCAACAAACAGGCAAGGCAGGCACTGTGATCACTTTACAGATGAACTCAAGTCCAGAGAAGCAAGTCACTCATACAAGTTGACCCAACTACATCTAGGTGTGCCTCATCCCACACAATTATTTACACCTATTACTTGTCCTCTCTTGTTTTCTCCCCTAATTCTATTAATAATACTCCTTTCTCCTGGAAGCCTTCCTAGATTTCCCCTAGTCAGGAAGCCATCTCCTGCTGATTGGTCCACACAGTTCTAATATCTTGTTATAACAAAACAGGGCCCTATGAAAGGCCTCTTACGCTGCATGACAGCTGTCAAAGGAGGGGGTCACAAGCACAAGAAATAAGCCTGCATCTGGGGGTCTGAAGATGTCCATCCCAAGTTGGGTGCCCACACTCACCAGTTGTCTGACCTTGAATAAGTCACTTCCTCTGTAACCAATAAGCCCCAGCTCAGAAGTCTGCATAACCTCTTGCAGGCTCCTTTCAGATTCATCTTTAACATACAAAAGTACCAAGTACATAGTGACCATTCTTGGCCACAAGTAGCTGGGGAAATTTCACAGGCTGCCCTGATCCAGTCACTCCTGGTTCCAGCACATCCCGTGACCCTGGCCACCCATAGAACAGGCCTCCTTTCCCCCTGCATGCTTCTCCCCCTTCCACCACTGCTAACCAGCCACACGGCCCTCCTTTCCCCTCTTCCCCACGCATGCCCTGTCCTGTCTCATGGCCACAGTCTTGCTTCCACTAGGCTCCCCTCCTGCCCTTATTCCTAATTTTCACTCACCTTTCAAGGCCCAGCTCAATTGCTCCCACCAATGGGAGGCCTTCCCCCGTGTCCCCAGGCACAAGAAAGTACACAATCTCCCTCTCTTCCCCAGTTCCCCGGCCTCACTGCCCTCTCCTGGGTCCTACTGCCTGCCCTGTCAGGCCCTCCTTGCGATCCTCAGGGCATGGGATTCAATAAATGTGTGATGGACATTCACACACCACCAGTCAGCCTTCTCCCCAGAGCTCAGGGCCCTGATGTCTTCTTTCAGATCTGAAGATGTCCACCAATTAGGCTAGGCTCTCTGGGGGATCCTAGAACCCTCCTCCCTCAAAAAGCTTTTCATTTCCTGGAGTGACAAGAGTCAGCCCCAAAACTGGGAAGGAAGACTTCCAGGCAACGCTTGTTCACCCCCTTGGGGAGAGATGTGCTCACATCCTGGGAGAGGAGACCTTCCTGTGACCATGGCTGACTTCTTTCTAGAGGTTAAGCAGAGGACAGAGGCTCTTTCTGGAGGAAGGTGCTTCTGTAACCCATCGCCTGCCTCACGATGAGTCTGTGGGACAGAACAGGTGCAGGACGGATGCCCTGCAGAGGAGAGTCAGCCCCCAGCCTGGCTGTGCACAGAAAAGGGCTTCTGAAGAGACCACTGCTGTACTCAGCTGAAGGTGAGAAAACAAACTTGGTATTAGACTGAAAGCCAACTCTGGAAGCAGTTTCAATGCACCAGCTGTTAATTTATGTGAGCACATCTATGCTTGTGTGGCTTTATCATCACCAACAAACAACAAATGTGTCCTGGCACCTGTTATGTGCCAGGCCCAGTGCTAGGTATTTTACATATATTATCTCCTTTAATTCTCCAAAGAGCCATAAGCTGTGGATATCCAAGCTTTATCTTACTAAAAATGAAGCAGAAGCACAGAAAGGTTGGAAAAGTTGCCCAAGGTCACACAGCTAGTTACTGGTGGGAGCTGGGATTCCAGGTCCCTCAACGATCTGGCCCCAGCCGGTCTTTCCGGTCTGAGCTGCCACTGTGCACCATTCCAGAGCCTCTGTCCTCTATTCCCACCCCTCGAGCTCCCCACTCACCTTGTTTTGAGCTGTGTGGGTGGTTAATATACACTGTCAGCCCACAGCCTCCCCAGTCCCTTCCTCCTCTCCACCTACCCATTCCCCCCTGCTCAGACCCTCAGCTCCTGCCCATCTGGCTACTTCCACCCCACTACCAGCCTGATCACATCACCCCCGTCTGCCAGGCCCCCAACCAGTGTCTTGTGATGACTTCAGCTGGCAGAGAATCCTGGAACCTTTCCCCCACAGTGATGTTGACACATGTTCACTCCCAAAATGTAATGTTTCCATCAAAACATTTAGTGGGAGTAAATTCCCACCCATGTGACACCTCCTCTGAAAAATACAGAGTAAATTTACTCGAACAAGCAGTGAGACACGGTCAGCATTTCTCTTTCTTGGCTGTCACAGTGCCAAGTGCTGGGCAACTCCCAGCATGGTGTGCCAGAGCCTGAATGTTACCAAGAGGCAAGGGAGAGAGGTGGTTACAGTTTATGAGCCAGTGACTGCTGGCCCTACTGTACAATGTGCTGGGGTCAACCTGAGGTCAGTTCCCCTTATCCCTAAGTCCAGGCTGCTAGAGACTCCAGTGCACTCACTGGGATCCCACCAGAGCTTAGCTTCTGTGTTTCTGGTGAGGTCACCTACTGCCCAGTCCCCAAGTCCTGCCCCCCATCCCACTACAGTGGAGCCCGACCATCACCACACCATGTCTATACCAGGCCCCAGTGCCTAAGTTCACACACATGCTTCCTGAAAGGTTAGGGAATTCGAACCTTCCTAAATGGTTTCCTTACCTACCCCCCAACCTTGAGACCAGTGACAGTATCATAGGCGTGGCTCGGGAGGATCCTGCTCCACCCGCAGGTCCCATGACTGCCAAAAGATGGGCTCTAACGCTACCCACTATAACCTGGGTGCCTGGAGGTCAGCGGTTGCCATGGGGTCCCAACCTGCCCCAGCCCCACCACTGGGCGATCTGGGATAACTGTGAGGCAGCGACAGTCCATTCTTGGGGAAGGCCCAGCCCACTGCAGCAAGAAGATGGTGGAGATGAAGGGAGGCCACTCCGTCCCCACGCTCCACGTAACCAGACAGCAATTCTGCAACAAGACAGCATTGACAACCACTATGCCCCACTCCTCGTAAGTCTCTGCCTCAGGGGAGTGAAAGGGCGGCCTCTGAGTTGATTTCCCCCCAATGCTTCCTGAGGGTCTGTCCCACACAGCCGTCTTGCACAGCGCTGCCACGTCCAACAGTAACTAACCTTCTCTCCACAACATTTGTCAGAGGGGGAGGGATCACCGTCCGTGGTTAAAGAACCAGTCCAAGGCCACACAGCTAGGAAGGGAGTGACACCAGGAACCAAACAGGTGAATAAGACACATGGTCTACACTCAGGAAGTTGGTGGTTTAGTGGAGAGGGGAAGGCACACACGCTAGGACCAAACAAAAATACATGTAACTGGCTGTGGGCCCAGAGGAAGCTATGAAGAGTGTGCAGGGCAGGGCCTGGCCCGACAGGGGACTGATAAACTCAGGAACGACATTTCCAGCTGCAGGGAATTGGGAAAGGTTTCAGGGAGAGGAGGACGTCCCAGTATACCCTTCTCTGAGATCTGTGTCACCCACCAAGTTCTGTGCCTGGCACGTAGTACCCTTCCCGTTTCCAGGGGGGTTAACCCTGCACAGGCCACTGGCACACTGCGTCACATTTGTATCAGGACAGTCCAGCGCCAAGAGGTATGGCAAGTTATGCCTCATTTACAGATGTGGAATCAGAAGTGCAGGGCAGCCAAGTTCTTTACTCCAAGTCACATAGCTAGTAAGGTCCCAGTACTGTCCAATTCTGAGGCTGCCTCTCCAACAAGCTCTTCATTTCTCTGAGCCTTAGTTTCCTCATCTGCAGAAACTCTGCTGGAGAAGCGCCTCCCCTACAGATGTGTGTCGGACACTGAATGCCTAATACATGAAGCCTGGGTCCCAGGAGGTGGTGACCACATGGTTCCAGAGCCTGAACCTACACTGGCCCAGGGACCCGTTCTACAGCCTGTTGGGTGAACAAGCAGAGGATGACAGGTTTCACTCACTGGCTCCTGTCTTCCCGAGCCAGGCTTGCTGAGGAACGGCCACCGATACAGAGGTATAATTGGCGAGCCTGGCAGCACAGAGCCCAGCAACAGGCCCAGTGGGTGATGGTGTTGCAGGGAAACAGCTGAGCACAGCAAATACAGCCGCTGACCCAATTCAGTTCCGTTCTGTCTTCGAGAAAATAATTGAGTTTAAATGAATAGGTTTCCCATGTCCCCTCCGGCCTTGGGAAGGATGGAAAGGGAGTAGGGTAGATAGGAACCGTTCCCAGGGCTTACTGTTGGCTATTTTGGAGTCATTAGGCCTGTGAAAGGTTTCTTTCTTTCCTTGGCAGCCAGCGGGGTTGGACGTGGCTGGGAGGCCGTGAGGTGGAGTGAGAACCACGTAGGGTGGACTGTGAGGATGGAACAGTCCCCTCTGGGCCCCAGGTCAGTCCCCTCTGGGCCCCAGGCTCCTGATCTGCAGAATGGGAACACTACCACACCCCCCACACCCACATACCCGCCAGGGTTGTTGGAGTAGCTAATTAAGGCCTTCCAGGGAGAAAAGGAGTCTGGGGTGAACGGAAGTGACCAGTTCTTTGCCTTACAGGAACACAGGCCCACCGTTGCCAAATCTGTTTAAGAGAAACCAAAAATCTAGATTCTCAGTGAATGTTTAAGATGAATGTTTTAGGGATGTTTAAGTGTTGGTAACCAAGTTTAAACAAACCAAACAATAAAACCTTTCTACCCCATCAGACCAAATGAAACCTATCTGTGGGCTACATCCGGCCACCAGCCACCCATGTGCTATCTCTGATTAATGAGGACGTATGCAAAGCAATTTATGACATGCTAGTGTCCTCCCACCTGTTCGCTGCCTTATAATTTTCTTTGGCCAAGAGGCCAAGCCTAGCCCTGCTTGAGTAGGAGAGGTGAGGGACACCCTCCCCTCAGGCCAGATGCCTTCAAGACTTCAGGGGAGAACACTGAAGGGCTGTTGCCTTCCATCCCTCATTGCAGGAAAGCAGATGGGCCTGTTGGGCCTGCTTTTGCCCTAGAAGTTAGAGGTAAGCCTTGGGCTTACCCCTGCCCGGCCCCAACTCCTTCCTAGGGTCTCAGCTTCCTCTTCAGCAAAATGGGGGTTTCTGAGAGGACCAAATGAGAAGGAGAAAGCTTAGAGATAAAAGGCAAGGACGTGTGTTCAAGTGTCCGCAGAGAAGTACAGTAGCAGAGCAGAAAGAGCCTGTGAGCTGGCATTTCCCCCTTGGCTCTTAGCTGTGTGAGCCCAGGGAAGTTACCTAACCTCTCTGTACCTTGGTTTCACCCTCTGTACACAGAAGATAAGCATCTTTGGGATACAGAGCTGTTGTGAAGATTAAATGAGACAATGACTGTCAAGTACCTGTAGGATGCCTGGCACATAGCAAGGGTCTAAAAAATGATAGGCATTATTATTATTGTTATTGTTGTTATCTCTAGTGAAAAGCATGCCAGAGAATTCTGATTGGGTGATTACAATAGTGTAACACAACCAGGCAAACTTGTTGTTAACAGATGAGGCCAACTATAATTAGTGCAATCATTACATATGCAAATGTACTGCTTAAATGCTGGAGAAGGGTATTCTTTGAAGTATGTTTAAATAACCCTTTCCCCCTAGCTGTCCCCATCCCCAAATCTTGTTTACACTATTAATATCATTAGCAATTGTCTTAATAAAGCAAGATAGAATTCTACACTAGTACATATTCAAATCAAGGAGGTTTTAAACCATTTAAGTCCCTGCCCAGCCCCTGTGGAGTCTAGACCTCCCCAACAGCACTTGCTAGCTCCCCTGATACGAGGAGCTCTGGGTGGTGGTGGGAAGGGTTGGGGATGTGTTCTTGGCATGGAGCAGACCCTGTGTTTGAGAGGAGGATCTCAGTGGCATTAATATGACCCATGGGTCACTCCCTAAGTGCTGGTGTTGGCAAGCATATATCATAATGCCCATCTTACATCTGAGAAAACCTAGTTTCAGAGAGATTTATGGAAGTAATTGGCCCAAAGTTGCAGAACTAGGAAGCTGTAGCAGAACTGGACTCAAACTTGGATCAGTCCCCTACCTCTGGAATCTGCTCTTCTAGCTGTGCCCTGAAACTGGACTTAGCCAGACCTCTCTGCCTGATGAGCACACAGAGTAAGTTAATACAAAACTGATCACCGAGTCTTAGCACTGGGGGCATCATCACAGACTGACCTGAGTACTGAGCTGAAGAAACAGACTCAGAGTGGTCCTGTACTTTGCCTGAGGAAGGTCCTACAGGCATAAAGGAGAAGAGTAGGGCCCTAGAGTCCAGGGCCTCCCACCCCAGGACTGTTGCTTTTGCATTTAGATCTTTAAAAACAACTCAACAATCTTCCTACCCCCTTGACAGCTGGGTTGGTACTTTAAGCATCACTGTAGCGCCTAGGCCCAATAAAGACTGAAGCAGACAAAAGATGCTCAAGAAATGTTTGCTGAACTGAACTATTTTCTTACCAAAAAAGACAACACTGAACAGCTGGAGCATGGAAGGCATGCGATGGAAGATGGGTGGTGGCTGAGGGACAAGGGAGAAAGCATACTGCCCTCTGTGGGAGAACATGCCCACCCCCAGCTCGGGAGGCCTCCTTTCAAAGCATTTCCTTGCTGGATGCCTGCCCAAGAGGCAGGCAAGCAGCTGGTCCTCAGCCTTGAAGGAAAAGAAAATGCACAAGTGTTAACAGAATTGTTAGCTCCTCACCTGCCACCCCCTGGGCACAGCCCCCTTCATTCCTTTTCTCACTAATTCCTTGGCTCCAGAAATTGCCCCTCCATGCCCCACCTCTGGGCTACCTCATCACCTCTCCTCATGCCCCCATCCCTGGCTTTTGGAAACCTAAGGGAGCCTTGACAATTATGTCACCCCTGCCCTTGCCCCAGCCCCAATGCCACCACTAAGGCACACCAGGCGCCTCTATGTGCAGGCACTTTGCTAAGCCCCCCTTTCTAAAAACATATTAGTCCTCGTCAATATCCTGGGGAAGTAGGTGCAATTATTGTTCCCGTTTGATAGAGAGGGAAACTGAAATTCGAGACAGCGTAAGTAACCTGCTCCAGGCCCCTCAAAGCTGGGTAGTAGTGCTGGGGCTGGGATCTGCCACAGGCAGTGCAGCTCAGGGCCCTGAACTATTGCATTAGTGTCTGCTCTGAGAGGGCATCCCCGGATGGGGATTGGAGTGGAATAATGAGTCCTGGCCTAGAGTGGGACACAATGTATTACCCCTCATATAGTACTATATCCTGCTGGGTCATTCAACCCATCCCCCTGCCTCCAGGCAAAGCCGTGAATAAACCTGGAGCAGGGGATGTACTTTCTGGGACTGAGACCCACAGCCTTTCGGAGCTGCCCAAGCCCAGCAAATTATTTTTCAGAGACCACCCTAATAACCTACTCCCCACCACCTCCCACCTCCTCACTCCCCCAGGCCCAGTCCACCAGCATTCCAGAGTGGGGGCTGGAGCTCCCAGCAGTTGGCTGAGCTCAGCTGGCTTTGGCACCAGCTCCTGAAGTGCAGCATGGGGGAGAGGGCAGGGGAGGAAACCCTTCCCCTTGAGGATAGAGGGGCATATAGAGCCCAGCCCCTCCTCCTCCTCCTCCCAGACGCCCTCTGTAGAAAAGACACCCCCCTAGTTTCTCCTATTATACTCTCACAGCACAGGACACTTCTGACGCCGGCTGGGTGGGTTTTCCCCCAACACCAAGCCAGCAATCAATTCTGCAGTGGACACCAGCTGGGTGTCCTCTAATTCAGTTCAATTCCGACACTGTCTACCGGGAGGTGGCGTCAGATCCACAGGTTGAGGGGCTCAGTGCCCAGGACCAGCCCCTACCTTCAGATGCTAGTCGCAAGCCCCAGGGTGTTTTCCCTGTGCTTTTGACTGGCTATAAACTGGGGTTCCCATGACCCCCTCCTTGGGTTTGATTAACTGGATAGAGCAGCTCATAGAACTCAGGGAAACACATTTACCAGTTTATTATATAGGATATTACAAAGGCTACAGATGAAGAGATGTGTAGGGCGAGGTACGGGGAAGGAGCATGCAGCTCCCATGCCCTTCCTGGGTGCCCTGCAGGAAGCTCCATGCATTCAACTATCTGGAAGCTCCCCGAACCCTGTCCTGTGGGGTTTTTATAAAAACTTCATTTCCTTGGCATGACTGATTATATCATCAGCCACTGGCAATCAACTTAACCTTCAGCCCCTCTCCCCTCCCTGGAGGTTGGGGGGTGGGCTGAAAACCCCAACCCTCTAACCTGCCTTGGTCTTTCCACTGACCAGCCCCCATTCTGAAGCTACCTAGGGGTTGCCGGCTATCAGTCGGCTCATTAGCATACAAAAAGACATCACTTTGGAGACTCCAGGGATTTTAAGTTAAATGCCAGGAAACCAAATACTGTATGTATTTCACAATATCATGCCCACCCTCATACTCAGCCCAGGAGCTGCTTCTACAATCACTGATCTGACCAGGCCCCATCTCTTCTTAAAATCCTTCCTAGTGACCTTCAGGATCAAGTCCACACTCTGCTGACTTCCCACTGCCTTCCACTCTACCCCTGCCACTCCCCAGGCCAACACACAACCACCCCATGGCCAGTGACACACCCCACCTGGCCAGCCAGCAAGCCCTTCCCTGCCTCTCCCCTCAAGGAAACTCTCACAAACCTTCACCGTCACCCTGTGGCCCAACCATCAGCTCTGTGGGGCCTTCCTGAGCCCTGGTGGAGTCCTTACTCCCTTCTCTGTCCACTCACAGACCCTCTAAGGCAGGGTCTGTTGACCCATCATCTCTTCCAGCCAGGAGGTTCCCCTAAGGGCAGAAACTAGGTATGCCTGTCCCCTGCCAGACACAACAGAGCGCACATGGCTGGAGCACTGGCTGGAATTTGCTGCACCGGGCTCCCCAGAGTCAGTGAGGCCAGATCGAAGGGTTAGCCTGGGAAATCTCTTGGAGGTAGACCTGACCATAAGCCCCCGAGCCAGGTCAGACTAAGGCCTGCCAACTGGCTCTCCTAACCTGGCTCACTGGGGAGTAAGCATGGTGCCAGGCCCAATCTTTCCATGGATGCCTGACAATGGCTGTGTTGAGAATCACAGGAGATGAAGTCATTGCTCCCAGAAATAGGCTGATTAAGAAGACGTGACAACGCAAATAGCAAGGCTGGATACACACACATTCACCCACCATGTGTTTCTCCGCCCTGGGAGGCCAGGCCAGGCCTGAGCTCCTCTGAGTCACAGAAATTGTGCCAGGAACCAAGGCCAGCACCAAGAGCCTGGAGGTGCTGGTCTTTGGGAGGGGCTGGGGCCTGGGCACTCTCCTCAGAGCCTCTCGTGCAGGGGCCCCACTGCTGATGCTCAACTCAAGGGCCTGACCTGCCCTGCCCTCTTGGACCGCATGGTCAGCCTTTTTGGGGGCCCCCTCACATTCCTATCTTTTTGGGGGGGTGGGCCTGACTAGATTCCAGGGAGGTGGGAGATTCTCCTGGCTAAGACAGGGCTCTAGGGCCACAGACACTGGGCTCAAATCCTAGCCCTGTGGCATTGCAGCTGTACAACCTTGGGCTAGTCAATCCACCTCTTTGAGCTTCGTTTCCTCATCTGTGAAATGTAGGCAGCGATGCGCCTACATCATGGAGTACCATTAAATGAAATATGTCTGTTCATTCACCGACCTTGTATCAGGCCCTATTCTAAGTGCTGGAGACATGTCACGGAACAAGACATATGTGTCCTACTCTCTGAGGCTTACAGTCTAGTGTGGGGGAAGTACACAAATACATGCATAACATCATCAGGCGAACTCAAGTGCTGGGAGGGGACGCGGAGAAGGGTGTAGGCTAGAGGGCGGAGCGGGCTGTGTGCAACAGGGCAGTTGGGACTGACACTTGAATGAAGTGAGGGGGCAAGTCACACAGGTGTCTGGACAAAGAGTATTCCAGGAAGAGGGAACAAGGACAAAGATTGAGGCTGGAGCACTCTAAGGGCAGGGGAGGGGGACAGTGATGGAAGCGAAATCGGGAGGGTCATAAGGAGCTGCCCACGCAGGGTCCGCAGGAAGGAGCCCAAGGAGTCGGAATGGGCAAGCAGCCGGGGCTTACTTTCTAAAGGTTGCCCCAGCTGCCAGTGGAGAATGGGCTGAAAGGGGAGCGAGGGTGGGAGTGGGAGACCAGCCTGGGGTCAGTGCAGGTGAGAGACAACGGTGGCAGTGGCAGCACGACACGTGGCACATGGCATGGTGCTGGCACTACATGAATGCTCAGTCAATATTCCTCTTGTCTGTGTCACCATCCTCATTACCATCAACATCCTCACTGCCCCCAACACTGGCTTGGGCTCCAATGGTCCTAAAACGGAAAGACTGTCAGGCAGACCCTCAGGAAAGCCCTGGGAGGTGGGCAGGGCTCTGTGCCCTGTTTGACGGATGACAGAGTACCCTGATCCAGGTCTCTGGAGCAGTGACAGGCAGGGCCCAGGTGCCTTGAGCCCATGTTCCACCCAGACTGGGCTCTCCAGCCTAAGCAGACAGGTCACCAGGCATCTTCCCTGCCCCACCCTGTCCCAATCCTCAGCCAGCTCAGTGTCTTAATCCACTCAGGGCTCCCACCAGGAAAAACATTACACTCCAAACAAAACAGCAGCTCCAAGGGTCTGCATCTCACATTTGTCTGAGTTCTTTCCCACCTGACTTCTCACTCGCTGAGAGGGAGGTGCCTCGAGCCCCATCAAGTGAAACCAGAGCTGAGGGAGCTCCTTGAACCTTAGCATGACCCACTCCCTCCAGGGGCTTCCCCAAGCCGGGGCCGTACTTTTCCTTCAGCCTGGCTGCCACCAGCCCCAAACTACTCCCTTAGGGCCGGCTCTGAAGCCTGGCATGGCCTCCCTTCTGCACACCTGAGAGCGCTGTGAGAGCCTGAGGTGGAGACAGTCCCAAGAGGGCGGCAGGCGCCTCCCCCACTCCTGGCTGGGAGCTCCTCCAGGGCAGGCAGGGACCGCAGCTCACTCCTGTCCCCATCCCCAGGGCTGGGCACAGGTGAGCAAAAACAGAAATAACTCAATCCTGAGGGTCCCTTGGGGGAGCCCTGTCTGCACTGCAAAGCCTGAGACGGCCAGCCTGCTTGCCTCCTTTGCTGTGCTGGCTGGCACAGCCCATGGCCTCTGAGTTTGTGTGACACTGCCAGGGAAAGACCCTTCCCTCTTCCCTCCCCAACCATGGACTCAGCTACCCCAAGGGCCACCTCCCAGCTATGAGTGCAGGGAGGGAGGGTTCTGGGCCAGAGCAGCCAGGCTCCCTCACCTCTCTATAGGCCACGGAGGTGACAGTAGGCGAGGTGACAGTAGGCCAGGCAGCGCACTCCAGGCAACGGGCACAGACACTGCTATTTTATGAACAACAAGAAAAAGTCTGCAGAAAAAGCCCCTGACCAACCGTCCGTGGTAGTTTATGGTGGGGTGGGAGGGTCTGTGGTGGCAGTGGTGTAGCAGTTGTGTCACTTTTCACTCTGTACTGACTGCAATTTGGTACTGTATGCTTATATTTTTGATTATATTAAAAAGAGGACTTAAAAAGTAAGCTAAAGTGAAAGAGAGGGCACTGATGAGGAATTTGGCACATGTTGGCTACTGTCCCTCCCATGACCTGAGTTCCTGAGGGCCAAGCGCTGCTTCACGTTTTGTTTATCCTGCCTCTGGCGCCCTGCACAGCACAGGAGTGGCAGGAGGCAGGGCTGGGCAGCCAGCGAGCAGCGCCGGCCCCAGATGCAGGCCATCCTCCACCTCTTCCTTCGCAGACGCAGACGCTGGGGCTGGACCCCCGCTGGCTGTCCGCATCTGTCTGCTCCACCGCCCGGGGCACCCTGGGCTTCAGTTACTCTCAGGCTCTGGCCCAAGGACCTGCATACAGCAGGGGCTCAATGAAAGTTTCCTGGACAAATCTCCAGGACAATCTGAAGGACTGTTTATGCAGGTGATCGTTTAGGAAGAAACTCAAATAGGGAGTTTATGAGTCTATGGAGGGAGTGGCAGACGGGGTCCAGAAACAGAAAAAGGGAAGTTATGCCTGCGGGCCTAAACAGGAAGACTCCCAGACAGGCTTGGCCAGAGCAGTTCAAACCCTCTCAGGAATGCAGGACCCCTGCGGGGAGGGGCAGGGAGAGAGAAAGGAGGGAGGACCCCTTTCCAGGGTTTAGTTCCTGTGAAGGCCCTGCCCAGTACCTAAAGGAACTGTTGGCAGGCAGGAGAGCAGCTGCAAATGGAAGGGGAGGTCATGTGCACATACAGACACACAGACAGATGCGGATGGGCAGATGGACACCACCCCCCCTTCATAACCTTCGCTGAAGATTAGGAAACTGTGTCCTGGGCGTTTCTCTTATATACTTATGACCTTTCTTCTCTGAGCTCTTACCTGGCCAAAGCCTCTTGTTTAACTGACAATGTAGGGGTAGCAGCTCCTGACTTTGAAGCGGTGGGCACAGCTGGAGGCTCTCAGGGTGGCTTGGGTCAGGCCTGCAGAATACCTGCTTGTCCAGGCAGCATCTCACACCAACCAGGACCAGCCCCTCAGCAGAGCATGTGAGGCCCCATCAGTTCTGCCCTCACCTCCCTTCACCAGTCGCCTGGCTGTCCTGAAAATGCTCACGCAGACAACTCCCACCCACCACCATGCCTCTGTCCGGGGATCCCCTCACCAGGAAGGCCTTGCCTCTTGCCCTCTCCCATTAGGGATTTATACAACCGTTAAGATAAAGCTCTCTAACTAAAGAGTATGGCCTATATTTGGTCAACATTCACGTTCTGTTTAGCCCACACAGTGTCTGACATTTTTAAGTTTTGAATCAAATGCCAATATTTAAAGATGTGAAATTTTAAAATATCACCAAAAAACTCTTGATTTCTGCTTCTCTTATAAATCCAAAGGTATGCCACCAAAGGCCCAATGCCATGGTGCAGTGGCTGCTGCCACCTTTAGAAGAACTCATACTTCCCAGATGGCCACAGTTGCCATTACAGCTGTGAACTGTCACCATAGGCAGGACACAGGGAAGGACCCACACTCATCAAATCTCCTCCCAGGATCACACTCAGTGCCTGGCACATAGTAGGGACTTGCTTATTATTTGTGGAATAAGGAATAAATGTGTACTGATTCACTATGCCCAGGGTTTCCTGATGGCTACACCACTTCTCTGCAAGAACCCCAGCAGGGACAGGACAATGCCTTTCACTCCTGGGGCCCCCCTACCACAGCTGGGAACTCCTGCAGTGGGACACTGGGGTAAGCCTTTGGGCTGTATCCAGATCTCTCACATCACTATTTGATCTTTGCTTCAAAAGCTGTGCCTTCTAGAGCCCAGCCAAAGTAAGAGCAGTGATCCTGGCATCCCCCACTTCTAAAAAGGGTGGTAAGATAGCTGGCCAGCCCATGGACAGTGATCCCCAGGACTTTTGTTAAACTGAAAAGGAGAAATTCGGCAGCAAGAACTCACAAAGCCAAGGCTTCCACAATGCCTGCCTGCAGGAGGTCTGCCCCTCTTTGAAGCTGGTAACCAACTCTTCCTCTTCCCTTTTTCTTTCGAGTAAATGAAACCCCACAGGGCTTTCAAGGTCAGAGTCACATTGGCAGGAAGGGTTCTCTTTGTTCTCCTGCCTCTGACTTACCCCAAACACAGACAATTGTCCCCAACAACCAGGTGTTCAGCAGTGGTGGAAGAAGCCCCTCCTGCTGGGGTGGAGCACTGAGGAGCCAGGTGCCTACTGCGGCTCCCCAAGGAGCCCTGCTTCCTAGGATACAGAGTCTCTGTTGGCCTCGCTTCCCTGCCAGCCAGGGAGCCCCATCTCTTACTTCAGTGGTTGGAAAGAAACAGCTGTCAGCCCCCAGAGTGCGCTCCCTGCCCAGGCAGTGGGCAGCAGGCAGTGGTGCGGCCTAGCTCTGCCCGTCCCTGGCTGACGATGTGCTATCAGGCTACTTGCCTCCTGTCTCTGAGCTTCAGTTTCCTCACTTGGAAAATGGGGGAATAAATACCTGATCTGAGACAATCAACCTCCTAACGGGGCCCAGAGGAGCTCTGTGAATCATAAAGTGCCATGCCAAAGTTAATTATTCCAGTGCCCAGCACAGTGCCTGGCACACAGTAGGTGCTCAATGTACTGTTCATGGCACAAACAGTTACCAGGCATCTGCACTGTGCCAGGCTGTGTGCTAAGTGCCAGAGGCCCAGAGAGGAGGCCTGAGCCCTATCCACAGGAAACCTGCCCTTCAATGGGGCACAAAGACGACAGTCAGTCATACCACGAGAACTGCAAGGAAGGGAGGACCAGAATGCCATGGGACCCAGATAGGGGATAAGGAACCCAGATCTTACTAGAGCACCCCCCCTCTTTGGCTGCTGGACAGCAGAGGCCAGAGTTGGGGCTGCCCAGCTGTAGGCTGCCTGACATTCTACCCATTTCCCAACAGGCCTAGTTAAGGACAGTTGTCAGGCTTGGTGAAGACACATAGGCCCTTTCCCGCCTCCCTCAGCAGTGTCTCATCCACAGAAGACAGGAAAAGTTTTCATCTTCTGAGCACTAACTAGGTACCCGCTCATGGGGTTCTGATAAACTCACCCTCTTTAAAGCTTCAACTCTCTGTGCAGCGCTCCCAGATTCCTTGAGAGCTGGCCAACTGCTGTGCCCCCACCCCCACCCCAGCAGAGACACGCAGAAAGAAGTAGGTCAGGGTCTCCAACTCCTTACGTGTCCCTTAGATATATCCCTTCCTCACTCCTGGCCTCAGCTTCCCTATCTGCAAAGGGATCTCTATGACTTCTCATCCTAAGGCCCCTATAAATGAGCTTGGTCATGTGCTCTATTTTGAGGGAAGTGGGGAGACCATAGCTAGGTTTACCCCGAGGTTCTGGAGAGCTAGGAAGGATCTAATCTTGCTTTGATCTACCAGGGAGGGGGCAGCATAAGCGCAGCTCAAGAGACCCCAGCCAGTGCCCTCAGGAAGAACCCCCTTGCTACCGGGGGAGCAGACCTAATCATGAAGCATAGAAAACAGAACAAAAAATGGAGAGCAAAGTGAAGATCCTGAAGTCTGACTGGAATTAGGGGAGGGGTCAGGACCAGCTTTAAGCAGAAGGAGCTGGGATTTGAAAGATAGGTCTGATCAAAGCAGGAATCACAGGGGAAAGAGAAGGAGACAGTCCAGACAGAGGAAGCAAGGTGAGACAGGGAAATCTAAGACATAATAATGGCTAACTATCTCAAGTCTTGCTATGTGCCAGGTTCTCTGTTAAGCATATAGCTGCTGCAAATCTCATTCATTCCTCTTGGCCACCCTGTGAGACAGGAATTGCTATTACTCCCCATTTTACAGAGTTAGGTAAGTGCCCTAAAGTCACAGAGCCAACCAGTGGTGGAGCCAGGATGTTAACTTAACATCTGCCTGCAGCGTCTGTGTGAGTAAACAGGGAGGACCAGGGCGTGGAGGCTCAGGGGAGTGGGTGACACAGTAAGGACAAGAGTTTGGAGACTCCCGTGAGACTTGTTAAGGCCTCGAAGTCTGGCTTTGTTGTCCCTGGAGAGTGACCTCATTTGCACGTGGGAGTGTGCAAACAGACACACAGTCCAAGGGCCCCAGCCCGTGCACTCCTCTGCACCATCTGCCTGAGGATGCCGGGGAGCTGCTGCTAACTAGCGGGCGAGCAAGCACCTCGAGAGGGAGTGAGGGAGCTGGGAGAATGCAGCCAGTCAGGAGCCGCGGCTGTCGGCGGCCACACCAACAGGCTGGCGCAGAGCTGTTGCCAGGGCAGGCAGGAGAGTCTGCCTTCACAGGCAGAGTGATTTAGAATGGGCCGCTCCTCCTGGGCCCGCAGCATGACTGTCCAGGGCCTCCCTACCAAGTGTCTGGCCCTTCTATAACCTCAGCACGTGCCAGGGGCCCTGTAGGGGGGCCTCCAGCATGAAAGGCCATCAAGACAGAATGCATGGGCACATCTGACATGCTGCGAACGAGCCCCTTGTCACAGGGACCCTGGCTGGGGTTGGCTTCTGGGCCAGGAGTTTCAACAATCTGGACTCAACCTGGGGGACGCCTACCACTATGTTGTGCCTGCCCTCGGCTGAGGTGTCTGGACCCGGAACAGCGGGAAGCCCATGGGACAGGGACAGGGAGGGGAAGAGAGAAGGGGGATGTGGAGCTGAAAGGAGATGGGTACAAGAAGGCAGGACCCTGATGGACTCTCGCCCAGCCTCCTCTCAGTACCTAGTGCCTGGCTGCCACCCGGCAGGGTCAGGCAGCAGCTAGAACTATGGGTGGGGAGGAGCAACTGCGCTGCGAGAGGCTGGGCAGGTTCAGGTCAGAATGCCAGGTATTGCTAAGGGGCACTCTGTCCACAAGGAAACATAGCAAGGTAAATTACAAAGAGTGTGACAAACACACGCACGTAACTTGAATAAATCTCCCAGGGGCAGACTTGCAGGACCCCCTCATCAGGAATCCACCTACCAGGGGTAACTACAGCAAACCTATTGAACAGCCTTCTGTAAAACTGCACCAGAAATGATGTTTCCTCTCATGTTTAAAAATGTGTCTCCACTAGTACAATAAGTAGCTTCAAACTGGCTGGATAAAAAGGCCATACGGGCACCACCATCCTGTCTGTACCTGCCCTAAGATTCAGGCTAGCTCAGCAGGTTCTTAGGAAGCCTTTCAGGTCCCAGAATTCTGTCTGTCCTGGAGTCCCACCACTTAACAGAAGACTCTGGCCCCTGAGCCAATGAGAAAGGTGGTAGTAGTTCCTACCGTGAGAACACTGCAGCATCACCTGGGAGTGAACCTATGGCACAAGGTGCTTCTCCGAGGGCAGGAAGACAAGACAGAGGGCTGTCCTGGGCTCCTGAGAGGCTCTGGGACAGTCTTTATGAATGCTTGCCACAACATGTGCGTGCGCAGGGAAGAGCTCTGTGTGACTCGCCTGCACTAAAACACCCTTCCTGGTAGTTGCTGGGAGCAAAGGAGACAGTTTCTGCCACTGCTAATCATTAGAAGCTACAGAAATTTACCAAATAACCCGACAATAGCTAGGCGGTCACCTTGACTTAGGAAAGAGAGAGACAGCAGGGACGACCAACAGGGAAATGTGGCACACAATCACCACGCCTGCTGCTGAGGGGCCCAGGAAGGTGACAAGGCAACAAGTTTCCCAGGCTGGCCAAAGACCAGGTGGGAGCCATCGAACTAAGTTCAGAGGATAGCCATTGTCTGCCTGCAACCAGAGCACCCATGAAAACAAGCATGATGCCAGGGTGCCCAAGCTGCGGTAGAAATTGAGGGAGGTAAGACTCTCGAATCCATCCGTGGGCCTGGCAGAAGAAAGTGCGTAGGACAAGCCTTGATTTGGTACCTTCTGCTTCACATCTGCCTGGGCTCAGGCTGGCCGGAGTCTGTCACCACTACAGACAGGAACTACCTGTGAGGAGACCCAGGATTCAAGACCCAGAGTCAGACCTGCTACGTGACTCTGAAATATTAATACAACCGTGAGTGGGTCCTGCCTGCCTGGCCTTCTGAGGGAGGATACCGGCTACAAGGAGGCAGAAGCAAGGCCGGAAAGCAGGAAGACCTCTGGACACCGCCTCCAGGATGCCAGTGGGGTCTCCTTCTGGCAACCTGGGGTGCTGGGACAGAGCTGGCTCTACCAGTCTCAGGTCTGCCCAGACCCCACAGGAGATGCCCTGCTGTTTATCTGAAGAACTAAGAGGAATTCTTTTAGAAATGGAATCTGAGCGGGACAGACAGACCGCCCCCGCCCCCCACGTAAACCAGCCCCACATAAACACTTAGCCTCTAGCCACGGAGGGCTGCAGTTTATATTTGCAGGGAATAGCCAATCAGACCTGAGTTTGGGCTGCAACTGGCTTCTAACCAACAGCAGTAGCAAAGTATCCCAGACTGAGTTCCTTCCTCACCTGGGGCTCAGCTGCCCACCTGGCTCTGCACTACCAGTGTCCCTAGGGGCACACTGTGGCCCGGCTCCCCGAGCTGGGAGTAGGTAGTAGTATATCCAGCCCCAAAGTTACTCCACAGACTGACAACCCAACAGCCCAGGAAGATCAAAGCTCCCCCCGCCACCCCGCCCCGCTGGGTCTGCACAAGTTCTCCACTGCCCAAAGGGCCCTTCCCTGAGAGCTCCACTCGCTCCTCTCTGTCAGGGAAGCTGTACCCACCACCCCCTCCAGCTGAAAACCTCCAGATCTGGGCTCTCACTGCCTTCATGTCACATGCCTTAACTATAATTACACATATACCTGTGGAACAATTTCATCCCAGCCTGTCTCCTCCACTAGGGGAGGAGCTGGAGCTGGCTGTGCTCACCACTGCATCCACCAGCCTAGCACCGTGCCTGGCAAGTAACAGGCTCTAACTGAAGAGTATCCCCTCCCCTTGGGACCAGGCCATCAGAGCTCCTGTCCCATCACTAGCTCCTGACTTGACCACCCAGTAACTCCTGATTCCAGCCCCTGTGATCTTCAAACTGGTACCCTGCCCTACAGGGGAGCCTCAGTGCCAATAGCTGCCTGTCTCCCTGCTGCTTGGGACTCGGCCTTGCATGGCCCTCCAGATTTCTCTAGTAACACCTTCTCAGAGTTTCGGAAGCAAACCAAAGTCATTTGCCAACTATTTTCTCCCATTAATCTCACAATGCATTTGCTATTTTCCCTCCATAATGACTCATTTAGCAGCAACAGAGCAATTAGGCAGACCACAGAATATTGATTTTCTAAGTGGGAGAAATGTCAGCACAAACATCATTTCATGCCTGTCTTGTGCCATCTCTTGCTACGTGATGAGGTGGACCCTGGGAGGCTTGGGTTGGATCTGCTGGCAGGATTCTGGGGTCTCAAACGGAAGCTCAAAAGCATGGTATGTGTAAACGTGAGAGTGTGTGTGATGAGAGGATGACATGATAAAATCATCACATGACATACACGATCCCATGCGGACTTCAGAACCCAGGAGGTAGGCACAGTCTGTGATCACAGTGCCCATTTGAAAATGAGGGGTTGGAGATAGAGAGATTAGGTGACTTGTCCAAAATTGCACAGGAACTCAGGGAGCCAGATCTGGACCTAGGTCTGTGTCAGCAGAGCAGCATTCTATTCATCAGGGAGCCCCAGTGTGGCTTGCTCTCTTTGGGACCTGGATGGAAGTGCCACTTGGGGCAATGCAGGCCCTTTCATGGTGTAGGTATGACCCAAGATATAAAAGTTGGCCCAAGTCCTGAAGTCACACTGCAGTCTCAGGGCAGCCTCCAAGCTTAGCTGCTATGAACAGGTTCACCCCAGGCTGCCCCTGTCATCCACCAGGCCTGGCCAGAGACTCTCAGAAAGGCCAGGAGAAAAGATAAGCCAGCTGGACCCGTCTGCCCTCCTCCTCCACCCCCTGCACTACCACCATCGGCCCAAGACAAGTGCCTACCCAGCTCCTGGGGCACCTCAAACATAACAAGAGGGCAGGAGAAGGAAAAGGATGAGAGTTGGGGGAATGGTTTATTGAGTGGGGCATCTGGCAGCTTCACGCTTGTATCTACATATGGCTCCAAAGCCAGGCCCCACAGCTCAGAAACTATTAAACAAGGTGGCTTTAGCTTACCTCCCACATCCAACCCCCAGACACTCACTCCAAGCAAGCCGGAAAGGGGGCTGTAGGAGCAACAGGTGCTGAGGCCCCAACCCAGCCAACGTACTGACAGGTATCCAGGGGGCAAATAGTTTCTTAGTGGCCAAGGGAAAAGAGCTGCAGTCCAGCCGGCAGACATGGGCTTAACCACCAACTCCATGTGCCCTTGGGTGAGATAATTCTCCTCTCGGGATTCAGATAAGACCTCCAGTTACCTAATCAGCCCTTCCACCTCCCTAGCTGGTGTGAGTGCCAAGTGGTAAACGATGAAGTGCTACATAAATGTTAGCTAGGGAAGCTCAACACAGGGGAAGTTTCCATGAACTGGCACTGTCCCACAAGGGCATGGGCTGCTCCAGGTGGAAGGGGTCCCCTTCACTGGAGATGTGCAGACAGACCCTCGGTAGTCAGTGTGGGTGGGAAGCAGCAGCCTGTATTTCCTCTTGTGGACTCAGACACACACTGGCACATTTAAGCCTCCAAGGAGCCATGCATTGAGGAAACTTACTGGGGTTCACTGGATGCTTCCCTGACCTGTCTGGACTATAGAATTCCCTCATCCCAAGCACCCATTAACATCTGTAAGAATGTATTCAGTGGAACCCAGTTTGCAAAATAGTTCCATGGAAGCTCTGGACAATGAACAGGGGAAGTAGGGAAGAGAGCAAGGCCTTTAAAGTACACTCCTGGCCGGGCGCGGTGGCTCACGCCTGTAATCCTAGCTCTCTGGGAGGCCAAGGCGGGCGGATTGTTTGAGCTCAGGAGTTCGAAACCAGCCTGAGCAAGAGCGAGACCCCGTCTCTACTAAAAATAGAAAGAAATCAATCAGACAACTAAAAATATATAGAAAAAATTAGCCGGGCATGGTGCGCATGCCTGTAGTCCCAGCCACTCGGGAGGCTGAAGCAGAAGGATCGTTTGAGCCCAGGAGTTTGAGGTTGCCGTGAGCTAGGCTGACGCCACGGCACTCACTCTAGCCCGGGCAACAGAGTGAGACTCTGTCTCAAAAAAAAAAAAAAAGGTACACTCCTGGCTTGGAGAGACCATAGGACTTTCCCCAACGTCAACTACACATCAGGGGCAGACCTGTCCCTCATTCCCCTTCCTGGTGTGACAGAGAGGCAAGACCATGTATCGGAGGGAAAATTCACTTCAATGAAATGTCATGAAAAGGGATTTAGAAATCTCAAATGGGAGTCATTCCCAGGCTCCTCTTGACCTAACAAACCCAGAAACCTGGAGGGACTGACTGAAGGAGGAAGGCCCCAAGCAGAAACGCCTCCCCCTCCCCTGCTCTTGCTGCAAACCCGCCCTCACCGCTCTACCCTCTGGGCAAGCACTGCTCCCTTCCGACTGCCAGAAAAGGGGACTAAGTCCCCACAACAGCCGATCACACTTCAGAGAAAAAGAGTTTGTGGGACCACGGAAAGCAGGGAGAATGCAGAATCCCGAAACATCTAGAGAACCCGTTTGTGGACCCTGGAAGAAAGCAGCATGCGCTACTACCTCTGCCCCTTATGACGCTACAGCAGCCACATGGACATACCAGCATCCCCCGCCCCCACAACCCAGTGCCTTCTCTCTCTGGGGGCTCCATGCCAGGAAAGGAACTGGAGTCTGGGAACCATCAGCTCCCCTGGAAGAGCTCCGGCAAACCCATCCATGGCAAACCCATCCATAATGGTGCAGACTTTGCTCCCAGCAAGGACAGAGCCTTATTAATTATTCAGGGAACGGTGCAATTATGCAAATCTGTGGGCAGTCTCTGCCCGATTACTGCCTTCTGCAGAGGGAATCTAGAGGGGGCTGGGGGGTGCTGAGAGCCCTAGCTACCAGGTACAAGGAGCCACCCAGCCTGAAAAAGGGGGAAGAAACCCCCACATCCTGGACCGAGGCTGGCCTCAGCCAGACCACCTCCCCACAGAGGACTCTGACCAAAGCCAGGCCCCATCCTACAAACAGGAGAGCTGGTAGCTGCTTGAGCATTGATTATGAGGACCTGGGATGCCTTTTTCCAAACAAACAAACAAATCAAAAAACAAACAAAAAAAACCCACTACCTGTTGCTGAGCCAGCAATGCCATCATTCAAGGCTCACTCTTGTAGGTCTTAAAGGCAGGGAATACTTCTAAAGTCCCCTAAAAAAATGTGCTTCTGAGAAGAGGTAACTAATGTTTACCAAATAATGTTCTGCAGAACACAACTGCTCCACAGATGGTAACAGCTGCTCCTGGGGTGGGGGCACAGGAAACCCTGGATTAAACAAAGTGGAACTGGTTCCTTTACTGCAGGAACCTCTCAAGGCCTTTCATCTCCTGGATCACAAATGACTCCCACAGAGTAAGGATGCAAAATTTAGTTGAACGCATAATCCTTTTGGAGTAAAACATCTAGTCTTACCTCCAGGAACCTCTTGGAATTGAGTTTGAGAAACTCTGAACAGACTGCTTCCCTGACCAGTTTGGACTACGGAATTCCATCCTCCCAAGAGCCCATGAACAGCTGCAAGAATGCAGTATTCTGTGGAACGTGGTTGGGGAAAACGCTCCTATGGCAACTCTGAATAATGACTGGGGGAGGTAGGGAAGACAGCAAGGCCTTGCAAGGGCACCCCGGGCTTGGAGAGACTTAAGTCTCACTAAGTTTTCTGCCAGCTCCATTATCCCTTAACTCCGAAATGCTTTGGAGTAGGTTTCACACGCCTCATAAACAACCATCATCAAAATTGTGGTCATCACAATCCTCGGGCAACTGGACACGGCCACTGCAGCCAGGCTGGATGGGCTCGGGGCAGAAGGTCTGGCCACAGCCCTGCGCTGTCCGACAGCACCTCCAGTCCACAGAGGGCAGTGCTCCCCAGGAAGTGCAGCTGGCACTACCGTCAGGGGGCTGCAATAGTGTCCTGGGCAGCTGGAGGCCTCTGTGCCAGATACATCCATCTTCCCCAATCCGGAGCAAAGGCTGGTCAGGAAGTCCCTGTTCGCCCTCACCCTCTGGGCAGTGATGAAAGTCACCTCTGCGTTCTGACCTAGGAGGAAGCAGGGTGCTTTGGAACACCAATTAGTCTAGCCACAACCTCTTCTTCCACCTGCCCCACCTCACCCAGCATCATGAGTCAACAGATCCAAATGCAGCCACAGCTCATCAGCTCTGTCAAGAGGAAAAGAGATGTCTGGGCCCAGAATCCTGGGGGAGCCCACAGGAAGGCACTTGAGAATAACTGAGAAGCTGCAAGTGGGAGGGGGTGGTCACTGAGCCAGGCCTACCCCCAACCCCACCGTCTTGGGGACCCTACCCACTGAGGTCTGCCTCCACTGCTATCCCCACCACCTTGGGGCTTGGGCACCCACAACAGCTTCCCGCGGAGCCCTGGTGCTCCTAGGATGCTCCCCCAAATGCTCATAGCAGCTGCTATGTTCTCTCACCTGGGGACAGAGAAACACTCTAGAAAGACCTGGGTGCAAATCCTGTCTCTGCCACTCACCTGCCGTCTGACTCAGGGCAAGTGACTTTTACCTTTCAGAACCTCAATTTCCTCATCTGTGAAATAGGAAGAGGGCAGTACTGTGCAGCAGTTGAGAGCCAGACTGCCTGGGCTTGAATCCTGGCTCTACCATTTCTAGCTAGGCAACTCATGTTTCCTTGGCTGTAAACCAGGGACAGCAACAGTACATACCTCATGGGCCATTGTGAGGGTGATGTGAGTTCATCTCAGCAAAGTGCTGAGAACACCCATAGGATGTGCTGAGCAATGTTAGTTAATACAGTAGAGCGAGCCCTGGCTTTGGATCCAAAGAGAGCTGCGTTCTAAACCTATTGTGAGGCTAATCCTGGATAAGTGGTTCTACTCTCTAAGGCTGGTTTCCTCACCTATAAAATGGCGGGGGGGGGGCGGATAAAATGAGGATAGTCAAGAGGATCACAGATGACGTACATGACACACGAAGCCTGGCACATAGATGCCTCGTAAATAAACTGTGGTTTATTGACGTCATTATTGATAGAATACGTAATACGTAAAACGGAGCACATGAGCACAGACCATGTAGAACAGTGGCTGATGGCAGGGGCTTTGTATTATATAATAGAGCAGACTGCCACGGCTTGAATGCCGGCTCTGCCACTTACAAGGGGCAGGACTTGAGCAAGTTGCTCTGTCTCTTTGAGGCTCAATGTACTCCTCTATAAAATGGGGACAGTAACAGTACCTATCCTTCACAGTGCTGTTGTAAGGATGAAATGACAAGACAAGCAAGCACAGAATGAGACGGCACCCATGCAGGACCTGGCCCATCCTGAGTGGCCACTCAAGGGCAGTGGGTAGTGCTGCTGTCACACACCAGGAGAGGCCTGCTGTGCAGAGAGCAAGATGTCTCTGACCCACCCTGCTACAGCAGCTCCATTCTACAACAGCTCCAGGGGCTTCATGACCTGAATGCAGTGAACCAAAACCCAGGAAAGACTTCACACACTGCCCTGTGCCAGGAATCCTAGAATCCTGGGCCCTGAGACATTAGTTTCTGTTTTTGCTTTATTGAAACAGAGAATCGAAGCTCAGAGGGAAGCAGTTAATGGAGGTGGGCTTTGGACCAGCTCTGGGAGACCAACTCGGGCATGCCTGCTATTAACCTCCTTGGCAACTGGCAGGGCAGGGGATGGGAAAGTCTAGCTCTATGCTTCACAGGCCCAGATCCCCCTGCCTGTCCCACTCCCATCCCCTCTCACAATCCTAGCAGGTACCTGGCCTTCTCAGCTGGGAGTGCAGCCCACCTCACCTAGCCTGGTCTCTCCAAAGACAGCCACCTTCTTCCTTGAGCCAGGACCCTCTAGGCTGTGCTGAAAGACCTCCACTCCTAGGTGGGCACCAAAGGTACCCAATCCAGCCCTGGAACATTGGCTAGTCCTGTCTTATGAATTTTGACTCAGTGGACCCTGAATCGCATTACTGCCACTCACTGGATCCTGGGTAAGTGACTATACCTCTCTGAACCTCAGTTTCCCCACCTGTAACCAGGCAGTTGGCAAGGGGAGTGGGCCTTGGTGGCATAAGGGGGCTGAGCACTGGACCCAGAGTTAGGAGCCAAGTTCCAACTCCAGCTCTGCCCCCTCACCTTTCTGAGCCTCACCCTGCTCACTTGCAAAATGCAAATCACAATTGTAAATGCTCCAATTGCTCCAAGCACCCTCAGGAGACCAGGGGCACCAGTGTGAAGGAGCTTTTCACAGCAGGAGCCCTGTGGAAGCACAAGAGGGGGCCACTGATACTTCTTTCAGGAGGCAGGTCTATTTCAAAAGGCATCATAATCTTAAAAAAAAAAAAGGGCACGACATGATAATGGTGGGATCTTGGCATTAACCAGGGAATGGGCTGCCTGGGCATAGGGTTTACCCCAGCGTGTGACTTTGGGCCATTCACATATCAGGCTTCAGTTTTTACATGTGTGAAATGGGAAACAAAAAAAACCCTCTTGCTATGAGCAATCAAGAACAATACAGGCAGGGTATGGTGGCTCACGCCTATAATCCTAGCACTCTGGGAGGCCAAGGCAGGAGGATTGCTTGAGGTCAGGAGCTCGAGACTAGCCTGAGCAAGAGTGAGACCCTGTCTCTACTAAAAATAGAAAAAATTAGCCGGGTGTGGTGGTACACAGCTATTTGGGAGGCTGAGGCAGGAGGAGCTCTTGAGCCCAGGAGGCTGAGGTTGCTGTGAGCTAGGCTGATGCCACGGCACTCTAGTCCAGGTGACAGAGTGAGACTCTGTCTCAAAAAAAAAAAAATAAAATAAGAATACAGTATGGGAAGTGCTTAGGAAAGTTGCTGGCCCACAGCTGGGGCACAATGTCTGCCCTCTGCAAAAGGAGCAAACTTTGGGAAAACATGATCCCCCTCTCAGAAAGTGAATTCAGAAGGTCTGGGGGAAACCCAAGAATCTGCATTTTATCAGGTGTCCTAGGCAATTCCTCCTCATACAGGTCCTCCCCTGCCCTGGGCTTCTAAGGCAAGAGTTGGGTTTTTAGTCATGGCCACTCTTGTGACTGAGTTTCCTAAGGAAATCTAGGAAAGTTGGGAAGAGGGAAAGAAGGAGCAAAGGGGACAAGGAGCAGAAGGGGAGGCGCTGGGAATAATCTATTAATCAATCTCCTCTCCTGCCGGAAACAGTAATTGTTGAGGCTCATACATCCTTTACGTGCTAACAATCTGCAGCCGCAATACAACGCTTTGATTATGAATGTCAAAAAGACAGAGCATGAAATTAACTTGCCCTTAGTCGGTGGGCACAGGGAGACACTACGCTAATTCACTACCCTCAGTATGAAAACTCCCCATGACAACATCGTATCAAATCAGGGCACATGGTACCCTGGTGTCATCTATATCTCTGCCCAATGCACTCTTTAACAAGCAGGCCTGGCCTGCAAACAAGGGCCCAGCTTGTTTGAGAAAGGTCAAGGCGACAAGCAGGAGATAACTGGGGGTGGCCAGAGCCAGCTGGGACAGGGGCTGGAGAAGGGCCCCTTCGCTCTCCCGTGGGGACTGCCCACTGGAAAAGGGAGGTGGGAAATCATCGTGCCAAGGAGTAACTCACCCCACAGGGCATCTGATGCAGGGAAATGCCAATTCTTGTACCACTAGCCCCACCTGAGAGATATGAAAACTGAGGGGGGTAGCGGAAGGGTGAAGGTAGCAAAGGCCTACTGAGGCTGCCTTCTAAGGAGCAGGGTCTTGAGGCCGCCCACTGGTCCATCCCTCTTAGAAAACCTAAGCACATTCAGTTATTCACAGACAAACTCTAAATGCCTCCTCCGTGCCGGGCGCAAAGTTAGTACCTCCAACCAGCCCACCGCCAAGGCTCTATCAGTTGAGGTCTACAAGGATGACCCTAAGCATCTGGAGCATGCAGGCCTCCTAAGCAGGCACAAGTAGGGGGAGGGGGAGGCCCTATTCTTCGCCTGGCCCCAAGATTGGGCTTGACCTCCATCTTTGGGATCACTACTTCTCCTCCCCCAGGAATGCCCACAGAATTCCCAAGCAGGGTGCCAGGGACCCTGGTGGGTGGGGATGGACCCTGTTTCCCCTTCCTACCCTAGGTTCTCACCCCACCACCCACCTGACACAGAAGGGATCATCTTGTGTACAGTGGTGGCTTACACAAGGATTTGCTTTCTAAATGCCAAGGAAGGTTCTTATGTGTGCATGCCCAGGTGGCATGTGGTACGGCCTGTGTACACAGAAGAGAACAGCCACATGCCCACAGAGGACAGAATGTCCTCTATTTCAGGAGGGAATAGAGGACACAGGCACACCCCAGCTGGGAGGGGAAACTTCCATATCATTTCCATCACTATAATCTCCTTTGAGCTTTCAGCCGTCCTCTGAGGCAGGTGGGCAGGCATGATCACTCTCTCTTAATGGATGGTAGAAGCGGGGCGGGAGAAACAGAGAATAGCCAGCAGGGCCTGACCAAGAGTCCAACGAAGGGGTGTGCTAGCAAGGTCTCACTTCACACATGGGCCACAGGTGACTCTGCAATGAGCACTGAGAGAAGGGAAAGGAGGGAGCTGGGCCCCTGGTAGAGACCTGACCATGGGAAGCTGCCTCAGGCCCCCGGAGGGGTGGGAAAGGGGTTAGTTTCAAGGCAAGAGTGGCCAGTGACTGTCTCTCTCAGAGCCCAGGCCTTGGGCATGTCACCCTCACCTCAGCCCGAGCTTGCTACCCATACCCTCATACTCATCCCCAGACTGGGGTGCTGTCCAGGCCACTCCACGCAGATGGGCAATGGACTGATGGCCAGAAGATTAGAACCACCAGAGGTTTTTTGTGCAAGGGGTGCTTTTTCACACACCCGCAGCCACTCACCGCAGGGCAGAGGGCTGGCAGCTCAGAGCAGGGGAGCAGCTAAGCGTGCCCTGCCACCCTGGGAAGGTGTCACACACCAGCCAGGGGAGCTGGATGTTTTTCTTTCTTGCCTTTTCAGTCTCCCTATGATCTCCTCCAGTTTTGTTCTGTGGCCTTCCAAAATAGCCATTAATTAGAGCCTGGTAATTAACTTTCTGGTTCAAATAATATTTTGCAAAGGGATTCCATTAAAGAGTCAATTTGCATATCCTCAGATGTGGGCCTGGAAACAGGCAGGGGTACTTGGGGAGAATGGAAGAGGTCCCATGGCACCCCTCAGGCCTGGCACCTGAGGGGAGTCAGAGGGCTGCTGTCCAGGAAGTTCTTCGCAAAAAGGTGGGTAGCTTATTCACAAAACCAGCCAGCTCAGTGTCCACACACACAGAAAGAAACTGCACACATGCACAGAGGTATGCACACGTGAAGTGCTCAAACACAGACTGCACTATACACATGGGCACAACAAGGTATATACAAACATACACATACGAACACTGGTAGACATACACAAGAGAAGAAAATGCACGATAATAATAATGGTAGCCAACATTTATACTGAACACTTATTAGATTGCACCATATGCAACTGCCTGTATTCAACCCACAAAAACAGCTACTTCATACAGTACAACCCAATATGATGTGCCAGGCACTGTTCCAAGTGCTTTACATGTATTAACTCATTTAGAATGCACAGACGTGTACAAGGATATTTACATATAACGTATACACACCTTCATGGGGACAGATGCACACTTGCAAGACACACAGAAACATGTACACACACATATACATGCTTGTACAAAAGGCTTCTCCAGACTTTGAAACCCCAGCCTAGGGCTGATCACATTCTCACTAGCTAATTTCCACTGTGCCTAAAAATATTGCCCAGCTAGGATCTCTGGAAGGTACACGAGGGAGCCGCAGATCTAAAAGGAGGGCAATAAAAATGAGAAAGCAAAAAATAAATTGATTCTTCTATGCGCCCAGGTCGTGTTCTGTGGCTTTCCCCTCCCTCTCTGGAGATGAGACTCAGAACCACATGCGTGGCCCTCCCCCAAAGGAGCCCCTGGAGCCTCAAGTACAATGCCACAGTCGGAGAGGATTTGGTTACAATGCCTGGCTTCCGTGTGGGTCCCGCCTCTGTGCCTTTGACTGAGTGCCTCGGTTTTTCTGGAAGTAACCAGCCTCTTCACTGCCTGCCTAACCTGCAAGGTGGAAGACCTCTCAGAGTGCTATGTAAATACGAGGCCTCCTTATGGCAATTATCGGATTAAGAATTAAATCCGATTTCCTTACGGAGAGGAGGGAAGGAGGAAAGGGAAAAAAGAAGAAGTGGGGAGAGGGGAGCCAGGGGAGACTTTCTTGCAGGTAATTAATGAATTCCCTGCCACACCTCTTGGAAGGCAGAGGCCCACCTCACATGCAGGATCCACCCACATGGGGCCTCTCAGAGCTGAGAAAGGCCAAACAGGGCGACCAAGAAGCCTGCAAGGGGCTTGTCAGAACTCAGGAAACAGAGGACAGGAAAAGACAACTCTCAAAAGCAGCAGCACCACTGGCCATTAAACTCAAGAAAACAATGTTCAATCACTCACAAGCAAATGAATGCAAATAACAAAGAAATGTCATTTTTCTGCCTACCCAAATGACAAAGACTGTTTTAATGATGACATCCAATGTTTTGAAGAGTGTGAGGAAACAGGTGAACACTCTCAAAAATCACTGGAGGAGTGTAAATTATTATAGGCTTTCGTGGGGGACATTTTTATAAAAAAGACCTCAAACTATTCATCTTCTTTGACCTACTAATTCCATTTCTAAGATTTCACCCTATGGGAAAATCAGAGATGTAGATAAAGATAAATATTCAAGGGTTTAAATCCCAGTATCATTTTTAATAAAAAAAAAAACTAGACATAACCTAAATGTCTAAATGATTAAAAACAAAGTATGGCCCAAACACAGGATGGAAGAATGAACTTCTAAAATTGATTTTTAAAACACATATAGGAATTAACTAACATTACTGAAAACCTACAACATATTCATCTAGATTCTTTCACACATTATTTAATAAAATTGTAAAACATTTAAATGTGTAAGACCCAATGTTAAATGCTAAGAAAACAGCACTGAACAGGACATTTTCTATTAAGTATGTACTGATTGTATCAATATTAATGTCTCCAACATTATTATTACCACACCCATTCTGCAGATGTGCAAACTGAGGCTCAGAAAGGTTAAGCAACTTGCTCCAGGAATGCCTGGCTTCAAATCCCAGATCACAAGCTTCACATTACTCTCAGTGATTGTCTGAACTGCACTATCACTCTTGATGTCACTGTGCTTAACAGAGCAGTCCCAAGGGAAGGCTGAAAAGGACTAGGCCGTCCCTGTCTATAGCAGGGGAGGGGGGAACAAGGGCAGGAAACCCCAGGACTGGGTGCCCAGCCCCTCCTGTACTTGTCAGCAACCAAAGCAAGAAAATAGACCCTACTTCCATTTCCTCAGGGGCTCCCCAACCTTCCCCTCTCCCCCTCCTCCAAGGACTGCCTTACCCCAAGGGACAGAATTGATTCCTGCCTACTCGGGACCAGATGAGGGTCCCTGGAAGCCCCACCCCCAACTTCCAAGTACTATATCTTCCTCTCTAGTCCTACATATCATGGAATCCCACCATTAGTAACTTTCAGGTGGAGGAACTCCAGCCAACACACACAGTCTCTGGAAGGGGTAATGGATCTCTAACACCACGTGTATCAGCCTTGCCTACCTGCAATGGGGCTGCCCACGTTTATGAGCTAAGCCCTGCACCAGACCAACTGGGAAGGACTGGAAGGGGGTATAGCCACTTTAGAGTAACTACAGGGGTAATTTTAGACAGGTAGAGCACCAAAGGGGGCATATTCCCAGCATGTGTGGAGGGCCAGAGTCACCCAGAAACAGTATCAGGAGAGACCAGGGATGAGGAAAGCATAATATTGCCAGCTGACCCTCCTAGCTCCTCAGGAACACTAATAAATAAATGAATGACTTGAAAATTATCTTCTGGGAAGGCAGAACCACATCCTCTATCACTTTTACCAACATTAAAACAGCCCTGTAAATGAAGCGGCAACATTTCCAGCCTGCAAAATGAAAATGCTTTTGCCAGCACACCTTTCACCTGGAAAGAGCTCCAAGCAGCATTCATTTCTATTATCCAAAAGAAATGATTACCTGTCCTTGGTGCTTATTGCCAAAGCCTCCAAAGAAGAAATAAGTGTCTGAGGGACCCAGGGATTGTGAAGACCAGCTGGCAACCTCCCCTGTGGCCATGTTCAGGAGAATAAGAGCAAGGCTCAACCTGTTCTGCGGCCCCCAGCCCCCAGCCCCCAGAGCCCAGCTGTGCCCACCAAGCCCTGGCTGGCCTGACCTTGGCCTCCCAATCAGCAGGGTTCAGCATCCTCACACCTGAGGCAGACTCCTTTTCCGAGGGAGCCAAAAGATCCCAACACAGAACCAACTGGTCTCCAACCTCCGGCACAAAAAATAATCTCCCCAACACAGCAGTTTGTGCAGCTCGCAGACAGCATGCAACAAAGCCTCTTCAGCAATGATATAAACCAGCCAGATTCATCCAAAGTCAGAGCTCAAGTGGCCACCCCAGAGTGCCCTGTGCTATTCATCCACACGGGAAAACCACGGGGACCAGGGCTCCCTCTTGACACCCTAGAAGTCCCCATCTCCTTTCCCACCCTGTCCCAAACCATTCACAGAGGCTGTTGTCTCAGCACTTACCCCTCCCCAGCCATAGACAAGAGAGCCGGTGCGCGCGGGGGGCCGGGGGGGGGGGTCCCATGGAGCCTTCCTCACTGCTAAGCCGAGCCAAAGGCAGCCTGAAGGCAGCCGGTTCTGCCTTCTCAGCCTCCAGAAGCACAACCACACCACATCAGAGTAGGAAGAGGTGTCCCTCCACTCACCGAGGTTTGACCATGAGCTTGGGGTTGGGAGGGGGGTCACCACAGTTGGTATTTCTCACTCAACTCCGAATAGGATTACTCCAAGGACAGCCCCATAGAAATATCTGCCCATCCATCCCAGCAGCAGCCGACAAATCTATTCCTAAGCAAAGCAGCAAATCAGAAGACCCAGTCCTGGCAAAGCCTATTTCAGCTCTAAAGCTAGGTAGAGGGATTTCAAACCCAGTCTCTCTGCCTGTCCATGGGAAATCTGTACTCCATTCCTATGCCAGAGAAGCCACCAAGCCAGATTTTGTTTATAGAAAATTAATAAGACAATTCCACACCACTGCCAGTGACATTCTGCTCCAACCGCTACCGTTTACCACCGTTCCCAGAAACAGGCCGGTAGTTTCACTCCCAACCCCCACTCTGCACCCCTTCAGCATGTGGCAAGGCTGACCTGCGGCCAAGCTGGGCAGGACCTTCATGAGGCCATCCTGGCCATGCCCCGACCTCTGGCCAGGGCTGCCAGCCAGTGCTTGCCGGCTTCTCAGTAAAGGCTTCCCACTGGAAGGAGGTAAACACGACATGCATGCTGCCTGCTCCCGGGAGGGCAGACACACTCAGAGGCTGGACTGCCTGCTGTCTCTCCTGCTCCCCGGACAACCACCACATGCACACAAAACGGGGTACGTACACAAGCCCTTGCATGCGAGTGCAGAGGGTCCTGACCCCTGCCAAGGAAAGCGCAGAGAAGGGCATGTTCCTGAGGGAGAGAGCCGGAGAAGGTGGGGGACCGGGCGGAGGGAGGAAGGCAGCAAACCGGGTGGCCTGCCGCCCAGACAATAACAAAGATGGGAAGCGAGATTTTCAAAGACGCAGCGGCTGCACCCAGTGCTCAGCTCTGGCCTGGCTGCATCTTCCTGCCAGGGCACGCCTGGTCCCCTGGGGCGCCACGGCCATCGGAGAAAGGCTGAGGGTCCTGCCTTGGGCTGGGCTTGGCAGCTGGGGCAGGAAGCGAGCTGCAGGCACTGGTGGGGATGCGCTGGAGAGAGCATCTCTGGGGTGATGGAAATTAAAGGTCTAGCGATTCTACTGGGAGGCAGAAGGGGCACTCGCCGGGAAGGCACCAGGGGTCCGTTACAGTCACTCAACCTTGGGCAGGAGTTGGGCTATAACTTGTACTCCTCTGCCTGCTGGAACCAACGGGGAGGGAAGAGACATTTTCATTCCACCTATGTCTCCCCTACAGGCAGTGCCAACTCGCCAATCGTACACACGGGCACAGCCCTATGAAGGCAGATGCCGGTGGCCTGAGATGTTGGGGCTGAATGCTGAAAAGGCTCCTTGATGCCTGCCCGTTCTTTCACCTCCACTGGCTGGGCAGGGACACGTTCTAACTGGCACTGGAATCCATCACTGTGCCTGTGCCTAAGTGGAAAGGTGCCTGTGGCTGGCACCACTCAAGCAGGAGAACCTGGGCCCTGAGAGGCTGTGTCTGCCCAGTGCCCCCTCGAGGACAGGATGGCTTGCCCTTGCGAGCTGAAGCCTGCTCCATTGCCGGTAACTCCCAGCAGGTTGAACCACCTTCTCCTTCTCCTCTGTCCCACAAGCCACCTCGCTCTGGAATTTCCACACCTGCTCCCGGCTTGTCCAACGGAAGGAAACAAGGAGCGAGAGTCACCCCTGAGAGTGGAGAGGTGAGGGAGACAAGCAGCTGCCCAGGCCGGAGAGAAGGGGGCCCTTCGTCCCCAGTCTCAGGTTATGCCCCCAGCTCAGGGCCTGGGCACTGCCCGCTCTGCTCGCCCCAGCCCCCAGCAGAGCACGCGCCCTACTTAGAGCAGATGTGCTCCCTAAGCGGCCCAGCCCCCTGCTCCTCCTCTCCAGATGTTCAACCTTTTCCTCACCACTGGCGCTGCCTGGTCTCAGCCAAAAATGCCTTTTGTATCTGACACGCAGGGGCTCCTGAGGCAGGGGGATGGGTCCTGGGGGTTGAAGCGCCACTTCCGTCCCCAGCTCGGGCACTACACGGCCCGGGGAAACAATGCCCACCTCGGCCAGGCGAGGCAGGACTTCTCGGCGGGGGCACTTCGCGCCCGGCCTCGCCCCGTGCCTCGGACACCCCTCCTCACCTCACCCTGGCGGGAGAGAGAAGGGCCCTTGCCTCGTGCCCTCAGTCCGAGGAGGCCCCACAAGTGGCCCGGAGGGCGGCGTGGGGTCCCCTCCCCCTGGCAGAGCGCCCCAGCCGGGCTTTCGCTTTGTCCCCGCGCCCTCGGGGGCGCATCCCGGGCGGCGGCGCGGGGAGGCCGGGCGGTGGCGGCGGGCTCACCTCTCATTGTCCGCGGCGGAGGCGGCGGCGTTGGCGGCGGCGCTCCGGAACCCCGGCAGGATGTGGCGGAAGCTGTGGTTGCGGTCCAGCTTGGGCTGGCTCTTGGTGCGCTTGATGGAGCCCTTGAGGCGGCGGCTGAGGAAGCCCTGCGCGCGGGGCGACAAGAGGGGGAAGGGGAGGCGGGGTTAGCGCGGCAGCGGCGGGCCGGGACCCGCGCGGGACCCGCACCCTCGCTGGGCGGCCGCGCGGCCGAGGGCGGGCCGGGCTCGGGCTCGGCCCCTGCCCCAGCAGCTCGCGGCCCGCGCCGCCCGCCCGCCGACCGAGCGCCGACGGCCCGGCCCGCGCAGCGCGGCCCAGCCCACCCCGCCCGCCACGTCGCCCCCGCCCCCTAAGCCGCTGTTGCCATGGCGACGCCGAGCCCAGCCGAGCCCCGCCGACTGCGGCCGAGGCCGCCCGAGCCCCCCGGCGCCGGGGCAAGGAGGGAGTACCCCAGCCGGGGGGGCGGGGCTGAGGGGGGCGGGGACCCGGGGGCCTCGACGGCCTGCCGCCCTTCACCTCCCCGCCGCCTCAAAGCCAGTCCTCCGGAACGAGGTCACACCCCCCACCCACCCAGAGGAATCCACGCCCCCCACCCCGTCGGGGATTGGCAGGGCGCCTTCCTCCACCCGCGAGGTCGGGGCTCTCAGCCCACGGTCGTACAGTCAGGGGAAAACTAAGGCTCTGAGAGCAGGCGAGTGGTGCTCTGAGGGGCCGGCCGGCCAGCCAGCGCCTGGTACTGCCCTGGCCACCTAGATCTCTAACCCGGCGACTTTCTTCCCGCAAGCAGCAATCGCTTGCTGTCAGGGTGGAGCCCCATGCCCGGAACTGTTGTACCCCTGCAGGGACAACCACCTTGGGGACAGAATCCCTAGCGCCTAGCTCGGGGAGAGGCGCGAGGGGGCTGAAGGGTTTGCTGAATATCCTCAATGAAAGCTTCAAGATTTGGGGCACCCCATTCAGGCCATTCATCCATCTACCAGGCTGCACCCGACGGAGAACGCAGCTTCATCCCCCACCACCCCCATCCCAAGAGCTCTCCGTCTAATGCAAGAGACAGAGAAGAGACAGGCGTTCAATACCAGTTCAATACACGAAGCTTGAACCAGTGCTCCCTTTACAGGTGACGGGATAGGTGTGGGAGCTCAAGGTGCCACTGCCTGGGTCCTGCTGGGCTTGGAACCGACAGGCAGCTTGAGGGAGAGGAAAATCAGGAGCGGGGGACTCCCTGAGGGAGGAGGAGTCCTCTGAGAGGGTCTGGGGACTCACCCACCCTGACCTCAACTCCACGTGATACAACAACAGAAGCAAATGGGATGTTAACTTATTTTGAGGTTAATGTACATAATCTGAATAACCACATTTCATCCATCACCCAATAAAGGGTCGGCATGACAGCCCTCTCTGTGTCCAGGGGGAGGCGTGGACACAGGTTGCCATAGGCCCTGTGCTGGATCTGTCTATCTTTGACAGACAAGGTCAAATGCTGGCTGTACAAGTCACCTCATGTCACCCTCACAGTAGAAAATGACGGAGAAACATTATCTGCAAATGAAGAAGCCTTGCTCAGACAGGTAAAGTGACTCACCCAGGGACACCCAGCTTCCAGCCTGCCTAATGCTAGAGTTTTCCAGCTTTCCCTCTTCCTATCTTTCTCCCTCTACTTGTTCCTCTCCTCAATCTCACATCCGTAGGAGACCCATCCCTGTGGCCACCTGTCAGGATTCTAAACGCCCTCCAAGGCCCAGATGAAATGCCACCTCATTCAGAAGGCCTTCCCAGGCAATAGGGTCCAAATGCCTCTCACCTCTGCAGCCTGGAATTATCCATCAAGGTATTCTAATCAGCTGCCACTCAGCAAGTATGTCTGAGGTGTTAGGGGCCATAGGAGGGACCCTTCTCCAGAGGGGTGACCCATAGACAAGGCAATGTCTCATGCAGAGGTTCCACAAGTAGTGTCAGACCAGGGGAGCGCTAGGCTCTCTGGGAGACACAGCGCGTGGGCAGAGACCTGCGCCTCTGTGCAAGCTCTGGCTCTCCCAACCCCGCCCTCTTGCCAGGTACGGGGGAGGATGCACCTGGCTAACTTGCATGGGTTCTTCTCTCACAGGGGTTGTTGTCAAGCAAGTTCCCCCAATGGGCTTATTCTTTTTCTTGGTTTTTATTTTATACACTGATGAAAATTTCACGATTTTTACACTCCTGTGACACAAAGAACGATGAAGCATGTTTCACGTTTTATGTAGCTCATTCTGTAGCAATATTGATGGCTTTATCCTATTTCTGAATTTAAAAAAAAAACTTCTCTGCCTTCTAGGCAGTGTGGTGGCACATGTGTCACTTCCTCTTCCCCACTCCTCCCCCTATGGCTCCACTTCATGCTCCTCTGACAGGCAGCCTCCTCCTTGAAGCCTGCGCTGAAGGTACCTCCCCCGACCCACACTGACAATGACCTTGGGGACTCCTAATACTGTCTGTAATATTCACTCTTTCACCTTGTTGAGAGCCATTACGCGCTAGATACAGTGGCCGAGACAGCCATGAACGCTATGGGGTGAGCAGTGTATAGATTTTCAAGAGGTCAGGGAGCTCAGATCACGCGGAGAGCAATTCTTCCAGGAAACCCAGCTCAGGGCCCTGCATATGACAGGCTTAACAAACACTCATTTGCAAAGTGACAGCTGGAAAGGGACTCAGATCCAAAGACTGCACTGTGGCCCAGAGAGGGGAAAGGACTTCCCCAAGGTCACAGAGCAAGGTTAATCAAGGACCCCAGTGTCCTGCTCTGCGCGGCTGCAGTGAGGATCAGGTTGGACAGAGAAAGCTCTAGGCTCAGAGCGTAGCACGCAATAAGTGCTCAACAAAAGTTAAATGTTCTCTCATCCAATTCCCACATAAATGTATTAAATACATGATCGTTAAAAACATCATTTGCAGTAATGCACGTTGGGCCCAGCTCATCTGAGAGAGTTAGACACGGTTTAAGCCCTTGTAATCAAGCCCTTGCCCGTGACAGACTCTGACGTACTTAGTCACAGCCCCCAGGGCCTGGCTTTAGCCCACAGTCTTCAGCAGCCTGCTGGGACCACATGAGCCCACCCTGCTGACCACACCCTTTGGGCGGGTCATGCTCCCTTACATCACTTGGGCTCAAATCTTAATTCAGACAAGCAGTGGCCAAATTACTGGACCTCTCAAAGCCTCAGTGTCCCTGTCTGCAGAACGGGCTAATGATGACACCTGCTGTATGCAATTGTGGGAATGATGCAATGAGGTAAGATACCATCTCTAAAACAGTAAATATTACCGAAGCACATACGGTAGTTGCTAGCTTTATTGTTACCATTACTGATGTGGGCTCTTCCCCCCACCCCCCCTCAAGAGGTATGTGACAGCCAAGGGTGGGAGTCTGCCAGGCAGCAGGGACAGGGACATGAATGAACATGCTTGCAAAATGATTCTGGAGCCACAGAAAGTCATCCAGTTTGGTGGTTTTGAACTCTTTTAAACAGGCACTTTTTTCTAAAACAACCTCACAGAGACTCCCGATGTACAAAGTGCACCAGGCCGGCAGAGCTGCTCAGGTGGAGGCCTCGGCTTTCATTCACTGGAGCAGGGACTGATGTCTGAAGCTCAGCGAGCAGCCTGCACAGTCCACGGGGACCGAGCCTGCTCCCTCCCCAGATGGGGCACTCTGCCTCTGTGGACACAGCCCGCGTTCCCTGTACTGATCAGACAGCTGCGCCACTGCACGGAGGTCAGCTAAGGCCCCGGGGCTTCTGTGCAAGGCTGCTGCCCAGTGCCACCACCCTCAGCCCATTCCCTGATGGCTGGGTATGGACAGCTGCGTCGCCTCTGCCCCTCTCTGTGTCCACACCCCCTCCCTCCCAGCTGATCCGCAGGGCCCTGGGCTTCCACCCCTATCACTGACCGACCCGAGTGGAGGACAGAGGCCTGTGGGGTCCTCCAGCAGCTCCCCTACCCCAGTTCCAGCCATGACACCACCATCCTGATGTCTGGCCCACAGCCCCGCTCCTTCTCCAGAAGGTTCTCGGAAGACTTTCTCAAAGGCCTTTCAGAATTCCAGACACGTGATTTCTTCATCCACCCATTTCAATCAATTCCAAGTGATGATGATGATAAATTACCAGTTATCGAGTTCTGCCAAGTCGCCGCACATGTGGGAACTCACTGAACACCTCCCACCTGGGAGGGGATGCCGAGGGGGGCCCAATGTCTCTTCTTGGGAATCCTTGGGAGGACCCGGGCTTCAGAATTCAGAATATTTTGGGTTTTCAGGTGGGGAAATAGAGGCTCAGAAAAGTTAAGCCACTTGCTGAAAGGGGCAGAGCTGTTACAGGGTAGAGCTGGAACTGTAACCAGGAGAGTTCTGGCCCCTGGGGTGGGCAGCGCAGGAACCCTCCCCATATATGGAACTGACAGCTCAGAGCGTCCTCCCCACACTCAACCCTAGGCACTGTACTGGGCCTCAGGGATACTCCCCTCCCTGAGTGCAGGGCTGTCACATGGGGGCTCACGGAAGGACCTGGAGGCTCATCACCTCCAGGGAGGGGAAGCCTTGCCCAGTGCCGTCCTCCTGTGTGCTTCGCTCCTAGCCCAGGAGGCGACACCTAGGGAACCACAGGTTTGCATTACATCTGGGAACCCCATGTCACCAGTGGTCTCTGAGCCACTGTTCCCAGCCTGAATGTGAAGTACTGAGCACACAGTAGGTGCTCCATCAAGGGGGAGGTCCTACCCCCAACCCCAGCATCTCTTGGTCCTGCATCCTCCCTCCAGGCCTGCCTGATCACCTTCTCCTCCCTCTGGGTCGCTGCAGATGGCTGGGAGGGCCTGATGGACCTCTGTCTCTGTCCTGCTGAGCCCTCAGATGCCCATCCTGGGACCCCAAGACAGTGCTCAGGATGGAGGCAGACCCCCGCAGGCCCTCCTGCAGCCCAAGCCCAGCTCCTCCTGCGGCAGTTTCTAAGGCCTGTACCCAGAGAGCCTTCAAGGAGGGAGGCTGCTTTGACAGGCACGTCTCTCAATATCTTTCTGGGGCTTTGCCCAAATGCCACAGCACATCTTAATAAACAGAAAAGGAGGATAAGATCCCATCCTGATATTGCCACCTCTCTGAGCCTTAGGAGAGGAGAAATGCTGGGTGCACAGGCTGCCAGGCAGACCCAATGCCGCTGCAGCCTGGTCAGGGCACTGGAAAGGAGCTGGGGGCCATGGGGGGTCCTGCTCCCAGGGTCACAGGGTAAGAGCCAAGAGGGCCCCCAGAGGGCAGCCAGGCCACACAGCTACATAGACGAGGCCCAGAGGGTGGCGGGACTTGCCCATGTTCACCAAGCAACGTAGTGGCACCACCCGTCTGCACCTCAGTCTCCTTGCTTTTCACCCTTCATACTTCAACAACCTCCCCAGTTCCCCAGGTTTCCTCCTTCCAGGCCTCAGTCTTCCCATCTGTAACATGGGGGACTGGGTTGGGTGGGTGATCACCAAGCTCCTTTCCAGCATGGATACTGATGATTCTACAAAGTTACAGCAGCTGCCCGGGCCAGGAAATTTACCAGGGAATTCTCTGGCTTTGCCGTTGTCCTTCAGATGCACCATTCCTCCTGCCTCCTTCCCTGTTCCTGGACCTCTTCCCCCAGCAGACTGCAGGCTTCCCTGGCCTCCTCCCCTGGGAGGTATGCACCATCAAAGAGGGAACCTACTGGGGAATGACTCACTAATGGTGGGATGGCAGACACTGTGACAGGTGAAAGAGGGCAGGCATTTTAAGCCAGGATTAAGCTGGTGCCTTACTGGTGGCCACCCACTCACAAGCCACCCTGTGCCCAAAGAACCCTCCCAATCCACATTCCACCTTCCTTGGAGAAGGCAGCCAGACTACTTGAGTCACACAAAGAGAACCAAGTCATGGGTCATGAGAACCTTTGGAGAAGCCCCACAAAGGGGCTGTACCCTGACACTCACAATACTGCCCAGAAAACCACACCTGAACACGTTCACAAGGAGAAATACACGGGCCAGAAACATACACAAGTTCAAGGACAGGCATGCACACAAATGCACACGAAGGACACGCCCACAGAGAAATACATGTGTAAGTATACCAGTCTCCTCAGCATCATCACACACAGACACACAAACACATGTGCACGCTGATCAGCAGCAAACTCACAAATGCACACTCACACAATCATGAGACATACAAATTAACATACAAGTACACTGAAACAAGTCAAGAAATGTACACACATACTCAGCAGTCCTCGGGCACACACAGGATTATGCAGATGCATGAACCAAACGCACCGGCCCACGTGTGCTCACATTCACAGCAGAACAGGAAGGGCAGGTGGCCCAGTAAGCTCAAAGAGCGCAGGTCCAAGGTGAGAAAACAGCCTTATGCTTCCTGCCGAAATAATCCCCCTGCTCCTGTGCGGCGGTCTCTGAGGACAACCTGTTTGCTCCTCTCACACCCTGAAAGCTCTGGCTTTACAGCTCCCTGGACGTGTGGCTTTCGGAGTCTTTTGGTCTGGCAAGAGCTGGAGACCCCTGCCCCAAACATTTCTCCCTCTGCCCATCATCACATCTGAAATGCCACCATTTCACACACCTCTTCAAGTCCTAAGGGTAGTTTAATCTTTAAGAATCCCCAGGTAAGTGCACATATCTTTCGTCTTTCCTCCAGAGGAGGCATAAAAACAGAAGGTTCCACCACTTAAGGGCCATGGGGCCGCAGGCCAGCGACTGAACCACGCATGCCTGTCTCCCTTTCTGTGAAACAGGGACAGCAGCAACCACCTCGCCTCGCAGGTTGTTGTGATGATTCAATGAGATCGTGCACGTAAAGAACTCAGCCCATTTCTCAGCATACAGTAAATATTAACTACTGTCGTTACTATCATGATCACTTTCATTGCTATAGCTTTTGTTGCATCCTTTGACCACCAGACACCAGGCCATTCATTATCCAGAAGGGCACGGCTGTTCCTACTGCCTGGATGTCCCCTTTGCACAGTGGACCCCGCACACTCTTCAGGTATCTCCTCCCCTGATGCCCCAGACTAAGCCAGGTCTCCTTGCGGACTTATCGCAGCTGTAATTGTACATGTATTTGTTTAATGCCTCCCACCCACACTGGACTGCAAAGCCATCAGAGCAAGGGCCACAGCAGCCTAGGTCCCAGTGCTGGACATCTGGCAGGAATTCCATAAATATTTCCTGAATGAATTAACAAATATTTAATGATACAAAAGAAAAAAGAGAAAGGCAGAGAAAGTGCTTTGGGAGGCTTTTTAAAGGATTCCACTTGGGAGCAATCTTGGTGGGCTTTCTGGAGGAGGCAGCTTTTGAGGGCATTTTTAGAAACACTGAAGATGAGACAGCAGGTGAGCTCGCTGAGATTAGCTGGGGCATTCCAGGCAGATTCATGGTACAAGCAAAGTGCAGAGGTAAGACAGTGTCTGGCTACCCTGGGTGGCCCCTGGAGTTATCACAGGTCTCTCTGGTTTCCAAGTTACACACTACCACCTAAGCCTGGGCTTATAACCTCCTCCCTAGTGCAGAAGACACCCAGGTAGAGGGGACCCCTAAGGAACCCTGAGAGTCTAGAGCAGAAAGGAGAGGGGAGCCCAGTATTGAAGAGGGTGGGGGACAGAGGTGGGAGAGGAGATGAGGACACCAGCAAGGCCCTCCTGGTATATGCTAGTGCCCAGGGTCGAGCAGGCCTTGGTGAACATGAATCAGACATGCATTTCTAAGGTCTCAGCAGAAGATGCGACAACCCAGACCAGCCAGGGAGTGACTCGCTGTCTCATAAATCCTCCAGCTGACACTTGCTTTAGCATAATAAGCCTGTCCCAGAGGTCTGGACAGCCACGAACACCTCATCAGCTCTTTAAGCTCTTGGCCAGCCCCGGCCTTGGGGTAGGAAGTTGGACGCCCAGGGCCACATTACTGCAGGGAAGCCCACACCACCAACGGCCTCACCCCTGCAGCAGGGTCTCTGCTTTCTCCTTCTCCCTCTGCCTCCCTCTAGGCCTTATCACTGAGGTCCCAGCACCAGGCCAGTCTTCTTGGGTGACTCCCTGACTTCGGCGCTGTATCCCCAGCAAAACTCCCCTGTCCTGTGCGCTGTGCGCTATGCGAGTGAACGTGCTCAGCAGAGGCCGCCCGGCAGAGCAGCAAGAAAACCACGCTCAGAGTCAAGAACTCTGGGATAAAACCTCTCTCTGCTATTAATACCAGTGAGGGCTACTCCAACACGCTGCTAAGAATGAGTCACGTGTATTTAGCAAGCCCTGTTTAAGCTTCAGTATTAGATGGAGCTTTACCTGCTTTCTCTTGTCTAACTCTCACAACCCACTGTGCAGATGGGAGAACAGAGGCTCAGAGAGGCAAGCAGTGTGCACAGGACCACACAGCCAGGAAGCAGCAGGTTCAATGCAGGTAGGTTGCTACGGAGCCAAAGCTCTTACCTAATTCCATGACCAGGCTATGAGGTGCTGAACCAGCACCTAAGCTTCTCTGTGGCTCAGTTTCCCCATCCGTACAATCAGGGGATTGGTCTGATCGATCTCTAAGTCCTTTCCAGCTTGAATGTTCCTCCCTGGTGGCCCACTGCAGGTAGCAACAAATGGGAAGGACACTCTGGGGACGACAGCTTGCCCGAAGGAGGGGTACTAATGGTGGGACTTCAGGCTTATGCTGGGCCACGGGAGCTGCTGTTGGGTCAACCACCCTGCCCTGGCCTCCCAGGCACTCAGCTGGCCAGGGTAGCCCTGGGACAGCAAAGCAGGAAGAGGGACTATCCTGTTTCTCCCTGGACCAAGAGCCACCAGGGAACAACAGGTCCCCACGGAGCTCCAGGCCTGAGGACTGGTAAACACTTGTGGGAGGGAGGGCTGGGTGGAAGCCCCATAAATCCGCCTGAGTAAGCAGTGCTTTTAAAAGCCCTTTTCACTATAGAATACAAAATGCACTGTTTTGGGAGAGGATTTTACAGGCTATTTCTCCTCCTGGGTGATTTACCATCTGCAGACCAGGTTCACCCGGGAGTCCTGGCCTCTGAAGGCCTGTGGGAGCCCATGGGATGGAGTCAGGTCAATTTCAAGGCTGGGGCTGGTGTCCTTGCTGCAGCTCTGGTGGGCTGGGTGACTTATCCTGGCCTCTCCCCTGAAGGCCGGCCTCAGACACAGTGCGGGGGCTCTCAGCAGAGGGGAGATCACTGCTCACTCTCTTCCCTGCTCACCCCCTTCTCTGCTCACCCCATGCTCACTCCATTTAATTCACCGACTCCCTCTCTCTCTCATACCTTCATTCTACAAGCCCTCCAGGTGCCTGCCACAGGTGAAGCCTCAGATAAATCACAACAGTCCGTGCCCTTGAGAAGGCCACCACCATCTGGTGGGACAGACAGACACGTGGTGGATCACTAAGACACAGAGTCTGTGAGGCTGCATGTGCAGGCAGGGTGTTCTGGAGCCCGGGCAGGGGATGCCTGCCGGAGGCGAGGGCTCGCAGAGAAGGCACAGAGCCCAGGTGGCAATAAGGAGCTCTGGAGGCAGAGAAGTGGGGAGGAATTGTGCGCAGAAGGGCCAGCCTGTGCAAAGGTCTTGGGGGCCAGGACGGGCCTTGGGGGGCTTGAACGCCAGGCTGGGGAACTGGGTCCCCCACCCCGCTGGGGGCCATCTAAGGTGCTGGAGCAGGGGAGTAACGAGCACAGCTCGTTTTAGACATTCCTTAAGCAATTCCGCAGGAAAAGTTACTCATCCCAATGCACAGCCTTGTGTTGAAAACAGATGTCATTGCTGCCACCTCCACAGAGGGCCTCCTGGCTTTGGAAACAACAATTCCCACCCGAGAACTCAGATATAATTATGTCTGCAATCCAACCCAAATGCCACTTGATCGTTTCATTTTCGCAGCATGAGGAGGTGGGGAGACGAAGGCATCTGAGTCTTGGCCCCACACCCAGCCTCCCGAGCCCCACCCAGGAGAGGGGAGGACCTGCAGGGCCACTGGGCAGGGTGGAAAGAGGGCAGCAGTTCTCTCCCACCGCAGGGGTGTCTGCCCTGCACAGACATCTTCTGACCCCCAGGGCCAGGCCTGCTGGAAGCAAGGGCAAGACTAGATAGATGGGGAGGCCTGGGTTCAAAGGCCAGCTCTGTCCCCTACAGGCTGTGTGACCCAGGACAACGCACCTGCCCTCTCTGGGCATCAGCGTCCTCACCTGTAAGATGGAGAGAACAACACCGGCCAGCAGCGACTAGAAGGCTCTGTGAGAACTTCCCCAGCCAGGCTCGAGAGCTGAGCAATCCTCAGCGAGTTCTTTGCTCTCCATCTGCCGCTATTTTGTCACCTCCAGAGAGTGAGATTTGTGTTATCTGAGCCTTGTGTTGTAAGGATTAAATGAGACAATACCTGGCGAGTACTCAGCACAGGGCCTGACCCAGGGGACTGTGCAAAACGGGCTTCGTGCCCACCCCCCCATCGTACAGACAGCAGAGGTCGTGGGGCTGGGTCTCGAACCCAAGTCAGCGGGACTTCGAGCCCAGGCTCTGACCACCACCCCGCTGCTCCCAGGATGCCCATTTTGCTCCCTTCCAAAGCAGTGGTGAGGACAGAACAAGGTACCTGTAAACCGTCAAAGGGTGACAGTGACCACGTGTCTACTGGCCCCAGCCTGGTGACCGCAAGGCAGCAACACTGCCTGGCTGACCACACACTGTACACCTCCCCCTGTGCCCTCTTGAGGAAGGGCTGTCTTGGCCCCAGACCTTACTTCATCCAGTGTCCCTGACAAGGGTCCCCTTTCAGAGGTCCCCGACTTTCTGGTCAACCCAGGCCCAGCCAGCTTGGCCACCCATGCCAGACTCAGCTGTTGAAAGCTACTTCCCGATCTGAGCTCTCCCACCACCTAGCGGGCTCCCTGTAGCCCTGGGCACACGAACCCCTGGGACTTCAATTCTCGCTGGGAGGAGCTGGGAGGAGCCACCCGGCTGTCCACTCGTCCACTCGCTGCCCTCTGCTGCCCCCAACTGGCGGGAAACCGCCCTGCGCAGACACCTCCATCTCCCTCCGTCTGAACTAGCCACCAGGGGGGACTTGGTTTCTGGTCCCCTGAGAACCCACCTGCCCTCTCCGCTGCCTGGTCCCAGGGCTGAGCCCTAGAAGCTCTGTCAGGGGTTATGTTGCTTTGGGGCCACAACTGAGGGGCACAGAAGGATAAGGGGTCTGCCCACTACCTGGGGCTCTGGGCAAAGTGTGGGGCAGAGGTGAGCCCCCACACAAGGAAGGGGAACAGGGTGTGAACACTGACTGGCTGGATGCTCCCTGGTGCCAGGGCCGGAGCCCTCACAGCCACCCCACGGTGGAGGGTTCCTGTGCCCATTTGCAGCTAGGGAAAGAGTCGGGCAACTTGCCCAAGCGATCCCCAAACCCTGGGTCAGGACACTCCAGCTCACATAGCTGAACTGAGCAAGAGACATCAGCCTCATGGGCAAATTCCTCGTACTGTGCGAGGAGGAAACTGGGGCACCCGTCGTGGGACCCCAAACCCAGGGTCCAGCACCATCGCCCTGTCACGGTGAGCCAGTCTGCATGGCTGACATCCCTCCACTGGTCTATGGGCCACAGACAGACGTGTCCCAGTGAATGTGCATCTGGGATGGGCCAGAGGCAGCCTGGATGGCTTGAGGGAGCCCCAGAAAGTACGCTGGGCAAGCTGCCCCTCTCTGGGCCTCAGTTTCCCCATATGTGCTGTGACAGAGCTGACTCACCTGATGTGTGAGCCTGACCAGCTTTTCTGTTCACCACCCAACAGCCACCTTCCTTAGCTGGGAAGGGGCACTAAGTGGGGACAGCAAGGCAGACTGGGCAGGGAGCAGAGAATGCCACCATCCTGGCCCTCGAGGCAGCCCCAGCCAAACTGCAGGTCTGGCTGCAGCTGGGGCTGGGACCCAGTGGCCAGGAGGGGCGGTGTGCAGGTGAGCAGGAGGGAGGTGTCGGGCCTCCAAGGGCAGTCAGACCCGTGAGTAGCCTCTCGCTTGAGCCCCTCCTCCCGGGAAATGTGATGGAGGCTAGGAGAAGGGCTCAGCTCTGATAGGGTGGCTGACGCCCAGGCGCTAGGAGGAGAGGGGAGGAGGGAGCAAGGCAAGAGGAGCACTAGACAGGGATGGGGGATGGAGAGACCTGTGCCCCACTCCAGGCCCTGCCCCATACATGCTGTGTGACCTTGGAAAAGGACCCTCCCCTGTCTGAGCCTTGGTCTCCCCTCTGTTCAGAAAGAAAGATCGGTCCAGATTATTTCCACCAGCCTTTCCATGGAGACGTTGGCGGGGGCTCACCCACTGGCACGCATGTTTATGTCCATGCGCCTGATTCTGTGTTTGTGTGAGACAAAGGCAGCTTAAACACAGGGCGGGTGCGGGGAAGAAGCCATAGAAGTAAGACAAGGGGTGAGCACCTGAGAAATGTGAATTCCCCACCCCAGAGACTGCCTGCTGGCTCCACTCCTAGCCATCATCCCCTGTGGCTCGGTGTCCTGCAGGAGAAAGTCCAAAGGCTTTAGCTCACCCACCAAGTCCCTCGCTTTTCTCTCCAGGCCCTCTCCTTTATGCCCCCAACCCATCCAACGCTCTAGTCACACAGAGCCATTAGCCTGTTCCAGCTCTGTTAGACCCTCCTCTAATGGAAATACTGTTCTCCCTTGGTTCCTGACAAACTCCTACATATCCCTCAAAGCCCAGCCCCAAAAGAACTTCCTCTAGGAATTCCCTGTCCTTCCTAGCCAGAGATAAGTGCCCTTTGTTCTAGGTTCCCGCAGCATACTGGGCACACCTTTGTCACAGCATCAGGGCCATGGAGGATGCGCACAACCAAGCACCCAGTAAAAGTGAGTTGTTGAAAGAAACCAAAGACCCGCTTCTAGAAGCATCTGCAATCAACCCAGTGCTGCGTTTATCTACAGCTTCTGCCAGCCCCCTGGGCCTTCCCCTGCCTGACACTTCTCCTTCTCCATCTCAGAAAAACAGCCCTGAGACCTAATTTTGGCTAAACCTTCAACACGACTCTCCACGTTCAGCTTCCTGAGGAGGAACCAATGGGCTGCCAAGTTTCCCAGAGCCCCTGCCGCCTCCCGCGCCCAGCCCTGCCAGCCCTCGAGGTCGAGGTCGGCGGGAGTGCTGGGGGCAGAGGGAGGAGGAAGGACCCAGCCCGCAGCGGGAAGGTTGGGTCTGGGGGAGGCGGCCGGCTGAGGAACTCGTAGGGAGACCTTAACAGTCACCACCTCCTTGCTCCCAACATCAAACCGTGGTTTCTCTTCCCTGGGGTGGCAGGTGAGGGGGGCTGCTGCTGAGGGTCCTGGGCTCGTGGGGTGGGCCCATGCAAAGCCCCTAGACCCGGCCTGACTGACAGGACGTGCAGATCCAGGGCTCCGGCTTGCTGCCTGCCTTCCCTCCCTCCCTTCCAGCAGATGCCACTGGCACCAGAAGGCACACCTGGGTTTGAATCGCAGGAGCCTGAGAGCTGCGGGCCAGAGAGGAGCAGGAGGTCACCTACTCCCAGTCCCCTTCCCCCACCTCCCCCTCATCCCAGGGCCCCCCACAGCTCTCAGGGCACACGCCAGCCTCCTGGCACTGTGCGGCCCTGGGGAGCCACCCCCCACCCCCAACTGTACTTTCAGAGGGAGGAAGTTGCTCCAGTGAACAGAAAGGTTCCTTATCTTGCCAAGTCCCAACGCTGGTGTGAGGCTGTGCAGGCCTCAAACCCAGACGGGCAGACTCTAAGGCCCACCCTCTTAGCCACTGCACCAGAACACTCAAGCACCTGCTGTATGCCCAAACCATACACTGCCCTACAAAGTCCATCCCCCGCCACATGTCACAGAAGGGGAAACTGAGGCTCTCCCAGGGTCACACGGTCTCCAAGACACCGAGGCAGGACTAGCACCGAGCCCCCAGTGCCCTCGGTTGACTCAGACAAGGAGTAGGGGCCAACGTGGGGCTGCAGGCCACCCAGGCTCCGGAACTGCCTCCGGCTGGATGGTGACCTCTGGCACGTCCGGCCCTTCCTAGGCCTCAGTTTTCCCGGAGGAGGTAGACAGAATGAGCCCTAGAGACCTTAGGCCCTGACTCAGTGATTCTCCCAGCGGGGCACACCTGTGAGAGGTGGTGACAGCCCAGCATCCAGGTTTGAAAAGGCAGCGAAGGTGGCAGTTATTCTGGGACACCCTGTGGTGTCTCCCTGCCTCCCCCAGGCAAAGCTGTGTTCCCCGGGCTCCCTCGGGGGTCTACACAGAGCTGGAGTCAGCCGAGCGCATGAGCATGTAGCTCGTGGGGGGCACGTCAGGGAGCGAGTGTGTGCTTGGGCTGGGGGTGGGGAGGGTGTGCTTCTGGCCCCCCCCACGCAGTCTGTCCCCAAGGCCCAGGTCACCTCTGACCTTCCCCCAAGACACCCTGTCCTCTGCCCTCTACCCCAACCCTCCCAGATCGTTAGTGCTCTGGAGCTGGAAAGAGAAGCACGGGACAAACCTGGGTGGCACAGTCACACGTTCACAACGAGCCTCCACCAGAGTCCTTCAAAGAGGGGCTGTCATTCCACGTCTGACTGGCGAAGACACAAGGCTCAGAGAGGCTGAGTGACTATCGAGGTCACACAGGTCATGGATGAGCCCAGTTTGAACCCAGACCCCCACCTCCGAGCTCTCCAGCCATCCCAGCTCTGGGCACCCAGCCCAGGATAGAATCTCGACTCACACCCCTTGCCTTAACTGCTGCACACGGAAAAGGGCTGAAGTGCCCAGAGAAAGGACACAAAAATTAAATGTTCGTTGGTCCTGGCATCCATGCCTGGCTCCGTCACTCAAGAGGTGGGTGACACCAGATGAACAACTTCACCTCTCTGAACCTCAGTTTCCTCATCTGTGAAATGGGAACACAACAGTACTTCCCCACAGTGCTGCCATGAGGAGTGGGTAAAATGACCAACGTGGGCCAGGCGCGGTGGCTCACACCTGTAATCCTAGCACTCTGGGAGGCCGAGGCGGGAGGATTGCTTGAGGTCAGGAGTTCGAGACCGGCCTGAGCAAGAGTGAGACCCCATCTCTACTGAAAATAGAAAAATTAGCCGGGCACAGTGGCGTGTACCTGTAGTCCCAGCTCCTCAGGAGGCTGAGGCAGGAGGATCACTTGAGCCCAGGAGTTTGAGGTTGCCGTGAGCTATGATGATGCCATTGCACTCTAGCCTGGGTGACAGAGTGAGACTCTGTCTCAAAAAAAAAAAAAAAAAAGGCCACCGTGAACACGCTCTCCATCTCTCCATCCCGCAGACAGGGGGCAGGCGGGACCGGCAGTTGAGTGCTGGGTGGCGGGAGGTTCACAGGACTGGCTCTGCCTCTGACCCACAGGCAGTTTCCACCACAAGAAGCAGAGCGAAGACACCACTGCAGGAAAAGCAGCAAGCCTCACTGGCAATTAAAGAGCCGCGAATGACAAAAACTTCAAGGTGTGATGACACACCTATTAGAGTAGCAGAAGAGATGCTGGTGGGACTCTGCGAGGGCGCGGGAGCCACAGCTCTTCCTCCGCACAGCCTGAGGGAGTGTGCCCTCTGACCTGGGTCCAAATCTCAGCTCCCCCGCTTATTAGCAGCTGGAGCTGGACCCCTCTGAACCTCAGTTTCCTCTGCTGTAAAATGAGGCCATCAACGTATCAGCTTTCGGGTTGTCTCGAGGATTAGAAGAGATCAGGTGTTTAGCACAAGCACAGTGCCTGGCACGCAGTAGGTGCTCCATCAATGGAGGTGGTGATATCATCGTTAGTCACCATTCCCGAAGGCCCCCTGAAGGCTCACCCTGCCTGCTGGGGTCCAGAGAGAGCAGGCCTCCCCTTGGGCCTCAGCTCAAATATCACCTCCCGACCACACCACCTCAAGGAAGCCCTCCCGGTTTCCCTGTCATGGCAGCCTGCTTTTCTCCTCTGCAGCCCTTAGGGCCAACAGGAGAATGTGAGCTCCTAAGGTCAGGGCGTTGTCCACCTCGTGGTCTCTTGGCCAGCTCCTCCCATTCAGCCCAAGTCTGTAGAGGGCTGCCTGGCACACAGCAGGCATGCCATAAAAACTGTTGAATGAGTGAATGGATGAACAAACGGTCAAACATCCATCTCCCCTGCAGACCCAAGCTCCCTGCAGGAAGAGAATGTGCCTACTTCTCTGTGTCTCTGGTGCCTGGCAGCACTGGACAAAGGGACACATAGTAATGCTTGCTGATTGAGGGAGTGAAGGACCCCAAAACTGTGTGTGTGTGTGTGTGTGTGTGTGTGTGTGTGTGTGTACGGCAACACAAAGGGGCATGGAGAGTCAGACGTTAAGGGTCACTGGGTTCTGTTTCTGTAAAGTCGTTTAGGTTTGTAGTAAAAACAAGCATGTGTGCTGGTGGGGACCGCTAAATTCAATGGCTGCGATACACAGACTGTGTTTTGTCGATTCTAAGGCATCAGCACTTGTAAGACACAGCATTATTCTGTGTGCCACCAGGAAAGCACTAAACTATGGCATGCTGTGGACTCTAACTGGAGAGACGTTAAAATATATGGAAACAAAAATTGTGCATCTTAAAGTCAAGGAAGCAAGGTGTGCGTGCACGCCTCGGGGTGCATTTATCTAAGCTAACACGAGCTTCTTCTCTTCGCGGGCCAGCTCAGCTCTGGGCCCTGTGGCCTTCAGGGCTATCTGTCACCCTGCCCCCTCCCTCTCAGGATGGGACTCCCATGTGGCCTGGGGGACGGGGCTGAGCCACCGAGAGGGGAGCAGCCGAGGGATCGGATACCTAGAGCAAGGGAGGCTGGATGCTCTCCCGGTCCGTGAGGCTCCAGGAAGGGGGGCCGCGGGGTCGCAGAGCAGCACCCCGGGCGAGGTGGTGATGATGGTGGCAGTGGCGGTGGTGGTGACGCAGAGATAGTTACCGTGACCCGGAACGGCGTAGCGGCCGAGGGCTCCATGCTAGGGCTCTTCTCTGAGAGGCTGCCGGGCAGGCTGCGCCGGGAGCCCGGCCTTTCTTGGGGCGACTCTGCCAACAGAGGGGGAGAGAGAGGTTGAGCGAGAACAGCCAGGGCCACCAGTCAGGCCCTCCTGGCTCTCCCATCCCGGCCCGGACTACAGGCAAACTGGTCCCCACAAAAAGGTGCAGCCACCACGGAAACAGTGGGCAGTTTCCCCCCAAAATTAA
>RJWJ010002105.1:0-29561 GCA_004363605.1 Indri indri
ATGTGAGAGTAACAACTCTAAATCTGCTTCAGAAATAATTCAGAAAGTATCTTCTTCAAGCAGTATGTGAAACTTCGGTTTGTGAGCTGACTTCGGTGAAATAGGCTTTCAAATCTTCAAGTCCAGAAGTTGAAGAGAAGTCTTTACTTTGACCAGTTACTATTAGAGAGGAAGAAAAGCCTAATAACTCAATGACATTAACAGTACCAGTATTATGGTGGAGCTACCCCAAAAAAATCTTTGAAATGAGCAACTTTGAGAGGCCGAGGCAGGAAGATCCCTTGAGGCCAGGAGTTTAAGATCAGCTTGAGCAACACAGTGAGACCTTGTCTCTACAAAAAATTAAAAAAGAAAAAAAATTAGCCGGGCATAGTGGCACACGCCTGTAGTCCAAGCTACTCAGGAGGCTGAGGCAGGAGGTTCCCTTGAGCCCTGGAGTTCAAAGTTGCAGTGCGCTATGATCGCACCACTGCATTCCAGCCTGGGTGACAGAGTAAGAATCTGGTCTCCAAAAAGAAAAAGAAAAGAAAAGAAAGAAAGAAACGGGCATCTACTCAATATCACTTAATATCACAGAAGTATATAACGAGGACTGGAGGAAAATTCAGGCAAATAACTCTGACAAATTATTGTTCCTGCGTAATAGCAAACTTTTAAAAGTTAACTATCTTAAATATTTAATAAAAGTCCACAATCCCTTTCTTGAATCCTTTCTTGAACTCCTTTTGGAATTCAGAATTCTATGGATTTTAGGAAGGTAACACAGCACATATACTACGTATTTTGTAAAACACCCAGAAGGAATTCATGTAGCATGTCACTATATTTCTACAGCTATATTTCTACACTATATTTCTAAAGTATATACATTTTTGTCAGACAAATAAATGCTATGGAGAGCTTTACATCCGTTCAAAATTTTGCTGCCAAATTAATTCATCTCAATTTTTTCTTTTTTTTTTTTTTTTGGAGACAGGGTCTCTGTCATTTGGGTTAGAGTACAATGGCGTCATCATAGCAACTTCGAACTCCTGAGCTCAAGCGATTTTCCTGCCTCATTCTCCCAAGTAGCTAAGACTACAAGCATGTACTACCGTGCCCGGCTAATTTTTCTATTTTTTGGAGAGATGGGATCTAGCTCTTGCTCAGGCTGGTCTCAAACTCCTGACCTCAAGCAATTCTCCCACCTCGGCCTTCCAAAGTGGTAGGATTACAGGTGTTAGCCACTGTGCTTGGCCATCATCTCAAACGTTTAAAAAAACTTCCAGTTTCCAGAGCTTTGGAATTTCAGATATATAGATTCAAAGATTACAACCTAAAAGTCATAATAATTATTTTACAAAATTTCAGATGTATTTGGTATCCCAGAGGTTCAATCTGTAATGGTAATGGCCAATCAGCAAAATTGGCCAAATATATATTTGGTGCACATCGAGTTTCTCCAGCTTAAAATCAAGAGGCCTAATATACATGTTCAGTGTAGAAAAGTTGGAAAATACAAAAAAAGGGATTAAAAAAATTACTCACAATCCTTTTACCTAGAGATAACCACTATTAAATTTGGGATGTCTAAATTTTCAGACTCTCTATCCATTAATAAATCAGGATCAAAATCACTATAGTTTTAGTGCAGATTTTTGTTTGCATCTTACTAGGTACATGGAATGCCCTTTCGACCTGAAAACTATTCTTTTTTTTTTTTTTGAGACAGAGTCTTGCTTTGTCACCCTGACTAGAGTACAGTGGCGTCATCACAGCTCACTGCAACCTCAAGCTCCTGGGCTCAAGCGATCCTCCTGCCTCAGCCTCCCGAGGAAGAAAAGGCCAATTTTGATAAAGCAGATGGAAAATGAATCAAATATCTAGGTCCCTAACTTAAGGGAAAGGGAGGTTAGTGATGTCATTAACAGATGCAGAAACCTTGGGAGAAGGTACAGATTTAGGACAATAGATGAATTCGGTTTGGTATATAAGACTTTGAAGTGTCAGCAAGTCACTAAGCAGGAGATACTCAGCAAATAGTTAAGATCTGAGAACTATTATAATAGATAGATCACATGTGAAAGTGTCCAATACAAAGCCTGGACCCCCTATACCTCTGCTTCATTCAGACCAAATCATCTGCAGTTCTCCAACAGAGGCAGCTCTCTCCCACCTCTGCCTCCAAACAAACTTTCCTATAAAGGCAGAGACACCCTACTTCACTTCTGGTTAACTCCTAGTCATCTTTAAGAATGTTTAGGTGTCATTTTTCCAAACCCCACTTATTTCCCACCAGGCGGATGGTACCTTGGTCTTATCTCTCTCGCTGTCTCTCTCTCTCTCTCTCTCTCTCTCTATATACACACACACACACACACACACACACACACACACACACACACACAGTTTTTAGCAACGTGCCTAAAATAGCAGGTACTTGAAAGACAAACCAAGGAACAGACTTGGCACGTACTCAACAAGACTTGGAAGGCACTGTATCCTCTTAGAGGTGACCGCTAAAGAAATGAACTTGGATGAGGAAGGAGAGAAAAGAAAACTAAGTGGTACTAAATATAGGTGATCATCATGGAACATCTTCATCTAGGGAGCAGTTCCCAAAAATGTATCCTGACTTCTTTCAGCCCTAAATATCTCATCTGTAACACAGGGACCATTATTCCTACCTCATAGGTCATTGGGAGGATTAAATGAGATAGCATATATAAAGTACCTTATGTTTGGCACTCAATTAAGGTTTCCTTCTTTTCTCCAACCCCACCTGAAAACATGTTAGAGCCTTATTTATTCTTTCTTTGCAACTTTAGCAACTGTTTTACCCTGAAAAGCAACCCAGTCTAGAAAAATAATGGCTATTTGAGAAAGGGTAACTAGCCTTACGATATGCTCTCCCTAGAGCAGAGTTTCTCAATCTCAACATTAATGACAATTTTGGCCAGAAAATCCTTTATTGAAGGGGCTGTCTTATGCACTGTAGGATGTTTAGCAGCATCCTTGAACTCTACCTATTAGGTACAGTAGCACTCCCCACCAAAAATGTCTCCAGACCTTGTGCAAATGGCCCCTGGAAGGCAAAATTTCCCCTGGTTGAGAACTACTGCCCTGGAGCTAACTGAAATTCTCACGGAGCCCTAAATCCTTTCCCTGACATCTACAAATATATCTCATTAATTTATTTGTACCCCACTGATTGATTCTAGACATTATTCTTAGACTTTATAAGCCATTCTCTTCAACAATTAACCAAAACTGTTGGCTATCCCCTTAACTGTCAAGCAAGTCATCATAAATTAATTCAGTCTAACTACTCAATGCGTTATCACACCGCAACCCTGAAAGCCAAATATAATGAAAGTAGGAGAACAGCCAATCCCAACAGGTCTCCGCACAAAATTAAAGAGATCTGTCCTGTTACTCAAGTATCTAATCTTTTAACTTCCTGTGTACATGTGGTACTAAGTTGATACTGTACAAAGTGAGTTTTAGTTGCCTGAGGAATTTTACAAATTTGAAATAGATACTAATGACATATAAAATATATTATATGTGTGTATATGTGTGTATTTATATACGCACATACATTAAACATACATCTCTGTGCCTGTTTCCTCATTGGTAAAATGGAGATAATTATACTATCTACCTTATAGGCTGTTATCAAATTAAGTGATTTAAAATATGTAAGGTGCTGAAACAGTGCCTGACACATACATACTTAAATATTAAGCATTATTATTTATCATTTTTAAGGATGCATAAGCAGAGAAAATCGTATCTTGGGTGGTTATGTAAAAGTAGGAACAGTAGAGTCAAATAATAAAATTGCATGTAGATGCCCTGGATTCATACTTCTGTGCCTTAACTAGTTGTTTCCACTTGGGCTTCAAAATCCTCAGCTGTAAAACAGGAGTAATTCTTGCCTTCCTCCAATCACAGAGTTGTGCAACGAGATAATAAATAGGAAAGCACTGTGAAAATGGATCAGCATTATATACAATTATTCTGATTACATAAAAATCTAAGGGGTGTATGTTTAGTAGGATAGTAGGGAAAAGCTGCATCTGTCTTCCAATTTGGTGGAGGAAGCTTGGTGAAGGAGGTGCCTTTTAAGGAAATATTCTAATAAAGGGCTGAGTAGGAAAAGCACGTGCCTTGAACTCAGGTAGGTCTAATCCAAAAGCCCTTGCTGCTTTATTGTACACATAGTTTGAAAGCTTAAAATAAAAATATAATGTCCTGAATTGGTTTTTTTAAAAGTTTATATTCTTGGTTTAAGGTAAGCACAACTAACCCTTTGATGGTAGTAGGACTACATTAAAGGCATGGGCAGGGATTTAGTTAGCCTCCATTCAAAACAGCCAGAACACACCCCCAGGTCCTTAAGTGACCTTTTCTTTTCCATTGTGAATGACTCATTCTTTCTGAGGAGAAGAGTGATGCTGGAAGAAATGGGATTTGTCTTGTACAATGAGAAGTGTCCCAATAGTTTCTTAAATCAGCTGGATGTCTATTTTTAGATAGAAAAATCATTGCCTTCCAACGAACATTTCAAAATCATCAAAGACCGTTCATGCTGCACTTATTAGGAAGGAATATTTTAACAAACAACTTTTTATAAGTAAAAGTTGCAACATCAATCATATGTGAAGCAGGTGTTAGAGGCAGAACTATCTCCGCTGCTGCCAAAAAGTGCAAATAAAAATGAAAAATCAACCTTTCCTATCCATTCAGCCAAATGCCCCTGCAAAGCCTCGGAGGCGGGGTCTGGGTCCCTGGTAGAGGGTCTTCAAAGGTGCAAGCTTTCAAACGTGTAAGAAAAGGTCAAGGTGCCCTTCTGTGACACTTCCCAAAAAAGCCCCAAGAATTCCGTCTTTGCCCCTGGATAAAGCAAGCACTGGACCTCCTCCCCGCCATCCCCCGGGGAAGAGAAGGTGGCCGCGAAGGTGGCGGACTCTGCTCGGGTCGTGTCCTACCGGGTCGTACCAACCCAGCCAGGACAGGCTAGCACGTGGCGCCTGCTGCTCGACCGCAGCCGGCTCGGCCCCCCTGGCCGGCCGCCCTGATTGGCCAATGGCTGCTGGAGCCGAGGCTGCACGGGAGCTGGCGGCGACTCTGCCAGACTGAGAGAGCTCCAGGCATGGGGTCGCGGCCTCGCGGGCAGGTCCCTGAGCGGCAGGTCCTACGTGTTGGCCCCACGTGGGTTGCGGGACACCACCCAGCGCCAGGGCCGCGCAACCCAACTTGGGCCCTGGCTTGCTGCGGGCGCCGTCACCCTCCTCCCACGTCCGGCAGCGCTCACCTCAGCGCTTGCGGCGCCTCCACCTTCAGCTTTTTGGGCTTCGGCTCCTCCTCAGCAGCTGCCATCTTCGCGCTCCCACCCTCCTTTGGCTCCACCGCCCAGGCCCGCCCCCAACTCTCTGGCCCCGCCCCCTCCTCACAGCACCGCCTCCTTCTCTCCAAATCCCGCCCCTCCCGACTCCGCCCATTCCGTGTCTCTTCCGTCTACAACCATTGGCTCTACCCCTTGGCCCACACAACTAATGCCCCGCCCCTTTCCCCAACCCCGCCTACTCACTGCAGGGGACCCCAGACTGAGTTAGGCTGCAGATTAACGCCTGAATCCAGATAGGGCGAAGCCCACCATTCTTCTAGATCCTGGGTGATCTAGAAGATTTAGATCCTAAGTTTCAAGAGCCGTCTTTCCTGTCATTTAACGTCTTCCTGCTTATTTAATCTTTCTAACACCGTAGACCAAAGTCGGTGTCTTTGAAGCTGTTAAATCAGGCAAACTCTTGGGCACTCCAACTGCGGGGTCCTCACGGCCTTCTCTGCTGCTTCAGCTTCGGTCCGAGGGGACCCGGCGCCGAATCACTGACCTGCCCAGGTGTCGGGGTGAGTACGAGGGGCGGGAAACCTGGGGACTGGGGACAGCTCGAAAACTGGGGAGTAGGCTGAATAACCAGGGCTCTAGACTCCAGCCTGGGCTCCAGGAGCGTCTCTGGTGCTATGGGCCAGGGCCGCGCTTCCCTCACTCCCCTGGCCTTCCGGGCTTTTTTGCCAGCAGTGCCGGAAGGGAGCGGTGCACCTGCACCTCAGTGTTCTCAGGCACCCGGGCCCAGGAGGTCAAGCTTGTTGGGGTCCCTTTCCGTACTCTGGCGCCGGAAAAAGGTCTTGCCATCCATAGTGAGCTAAACTACCGACGACTGCAACCTAAGCCCTAGGCTTCTGCTTTGGAGGACAAAAACCCCTGACGGACCTGAGCGGACATCCTATTAGAGGATGGCGCCTGGAAGAGCATGGGGTAGGGAATACAGTGAGGAGGGTGTTACAGTTCTTCAAAAGACAGGTGACAGGGATCTAAACTGTGGAGGTGGCAGTGAGTATGGAAAAGTGATAACCGATGTGGCTTTGGTGGATGTTTGCTTTGATAGGATTTAATTGAATCTGAAGCCTACATGATTAAGAAGGTGGTGCCACTATAAAATTAGGAGCCCTGACTTAAGGAGGGGGAATTTTGTGGCGTTTGTATTTATCGAATTAAAACAGTGCTTTAGGTGGAGACGGTAGAAAGATTAAAAGGAAAAAAAACTGAGAATTAAGCCGGAAAAATGAAGTTTCATATAAAAGGGCAAGGAGTATTTGTTTTGTTGGGGGGAAAGTCGTCAGTGGCATAAAATGCTGCAAGGGTCAAAGAGGAAGTTGCAGTCTGAGAATAGGTCGTTGGATTTAATAATTAGAAAGTCATTGAGCTATTTGAGAGCTGCTCTAATAGAGTCAGTGACTGAGGAAAGACTGTAGGTATAGACTGATACTTCATCATTTGGGGCATGAAGCAAGATTACTGAGAGTGGCGAGGTGGGGAAAAGGGTTTAGGTTTGTTTTAAAGAATACAAGACATATGTTTGAGGGCAGGGACCAAGTAACCAATGTATAATAATTAAGGATTCAAGAAAGGAGAGATAAGATCCCAGAAGAGAAGGAAAGGAATGGGATCAAGATTACAAGTGAAAGGATTAATTTTGGAAAGAAAGAGGGACACTTGGAATTGAGACCATAGGAAAAGTGGAGTGAATGAGGTTAATGAAGAATTATCTGAAACTTACATATATTTAGTAGGAAAGCTCTCTTTGCAGCAAGGTTAGTTTTTCTTACTGAATCTTATGATTTTTGTTTCTAACTATTCAACATAATACACTGTTTGAGTTCCTTGCTTTTTAAGTAGCTCAATCTCAATTCATGAGTAGCAAATGGTATTTGTAGAGGAAGAGAGAATTTCTTCCCTCACTCCTGTTACACAGAAAATAGAAGCCATCATCTTCTTGCAGCCAAATATACAAACCTTCTTCCCTTCTATTTGAAGAGGAAAAAGTGTTCCTTCTCCTTAGAGAAAGCAAACCCTTTCACCTAGTATCTCAGTACCATCCTTTCCTGCCTTCTCAGGGTCCTCTTTCTTTCAGTTATTCCCTTGCTCTTTCTTTCGGCTTTTCCCTCTCTGTTCAGACCTTCCCTTCAGCATTGAAATATATTTTTCCTTTGCTTTATGCACTACTTCATTTATTTTCCTGTCTTCTCATCCCCTTCACAGCTAGACTTCTTGAATCTACTCTACTTATCTCTGTTTTTTTCATACTTCTTGCTGTTTATTTCTTAGTACTCTGCAATGTCTCATTTCCAGCATTCCACTGTACTACCACTGAAATTATTTTTACCAAGATCACCAATGTCCTCTGTGTGTTAAATCATGCGTTCTCAATGTGGACAAAAACTTCTTGTGAGGGTGAAAAAAAAATTCATTTGTGTATAAAATATACTTAACAATACATAAACAGACAATATTCTGTTGTATTAAAATTGTATAGGGATATTAGCTTGATTTAATAATTCCACATTTTATTCATAAATCATAATATCACTTTGTATCCCTAAATATATACAACTATAATTCGACAATTTATAATTGAAAAAGTAAGAATTAGTCTTCCAAAAAAAATTTTCTGGGAGAGGTAGACAGGGGGAGAGTAAAGTCTAAAAAGGCTCCTTAGCAGGCTGCAAGGAAAAGAAAGTTGAGAAACACTGCTAAGTCGATAGACATTTTCAGTTCTTCATACTGCTTGACCTCTTTGTGCCATTTAATGGCTTTTACTACTCCGTTCTTCTGAAAATTGCTAATATACTCTACATGCTCTAGTTACTAAAACTACCCCCCTGCTTTTTGTTATGCCTCTTCAGCCACATCTCAGTCTTTTTTTAGGTCCGCTTCCTTGACCCACCTGCTATTCAAACATTGGAGTTCTTCCCATAGGCTCTCTGCTTACTATGCACAGTCTTTCTTTTGTTTTAGTTCTCTTTATAGTTCCAATTCCCATTAGCAAAAAAATCTTGATTATTCACAAATCTGTCTCCAACCTGGCATGTCCGCAGCACCACATGTGTATATACAATAGTTGATTTGTTTTTTTTGGTTTTTTTTTTTTCTTCAATAGATTTAGGGGGTTCAAGTGGAGTTTTGGTATATGAATGTATTATACACTGGTGAGGTCTAGGCTTTAGGTGTACCCATTACTCAAATAGTGTACGTTGTACCAAGAGGTAACTTTTTTATTCTTCACCCTCTTCCACCCTTCCCCATCCTGTGTCTCCAATGGCCATATGCCACTCTGTCTGACCATGCATACCCACAGCTTAGCTCCTACTTATAAGTGAGAACATGCAGCATTTGGTTTTTATTCCTGAGTTACTTCATTTAGGATAATGGCCTCCAGTTCCATCCAAGTTGCTGCAAAAAAACATTTCATCTTTTTTATAGCTGAGTAGTATTCCATGGTGTGTATATATGCCACACTTTATTTATCTAGTCCTCAATTGATGTACACTTAGGTTGACTCCATATCTTTGGATTGTGAATTATGCTGCAGTAAACATACAGGTACAGGTATCTTTTTTATATAATGATTTCTTTTCCTTTGCTGGATCAAATGGTAGATCTACTTTTAGTTCTTTGAGAACTCTCCATACCGATTTCCGTAGAGATGGTACTAATGTACATTCCCGCCCACAGTGTATAAGCATTCCCTTCTCACTGCATCCATATCAGTATCTATTGTTTTCGACTCTTTAGTAATGGCCGTTCTGATTGGAGTAAGACGGTATCTCATTATGGTTTCAGTTTGCATTTCCCTAATGATTAGTGATTTCTTCATGTTTTTTGGTGATTTCTTCATGTTTGTTGATCATTTGTATATCTTTTTTGAAAAATGTCAGTTCATGTCATTTGCCCACTTTTTAATAGGGTCGTTTGTTTCTTGCTGAGTTATCTGAGTTCCTTTAAGTTCTAGATGTTATTCCTTTGTCAGATGCATGGTTTGCAGATATATTCTCCCATTCTGTAGGTTGTCTCTTAACTCTGTTGATTATTTCTTTTGCCATGCAGAAGCTTTTTAGTTTAAGGCCCATTTGTTTATATTTGTTTTTGGGGTCTTAGTCATAAATTCTGTGCCTAGGACAATGTCCAGAGGAGTTTTTCCCTAGATTTTCTTCTAGAATTTTTTATGGTTTTGGGTGTTACATTTACATTAGGACTTACATTTAAGTCTTTAATCTATCTTCATTTAAGTTTTATGCATGATGAGAGATACAGATCCAATTTAATTCTTCTGTATGTGCCTATCCAATTTTCCCAGCACCATTTGTTGAATAGAGTGTCCTTTCCCTAGTGCATGTTTTTGTCTGCTTTGTCAAAGATCAGTTGGTTGTAGGTATATGGCTTTATTTCTGGGTTCTCTGTTCTGTTTCGTTGATCTATGTGTATACTTTTATGCCAGTACCATGCTGTTTTGGTTACAATAGTCTTGCATAATTCAAAGTCAGGTAATGTGATACCTCCAATTTTGTTCTTTTTGCCTAGGATTGCTTTTGGTATTCAGGCTCCTTTTTGGTTCCATATGAATTTTAGGATTGTTTTTTCTAATTCTGTGAAAAATGACATTGGTATTTTGATAGGAATTGCATTGAATCTTTACCTTGCTTTTTGGCAGTATGGTCATTTTAACAATATTGAGTCTTTCAATCCACGAGCATGGAGATGTTTTTCCGTTTGTGTCATCTCCAATTTCTTTCATTAGTGTTTTTATAGTTTTCCTTATACAGATTTTTCACCTCTTTGGTTAAATATATTCCCAGGTATTTTTTTTTTATTATTTATTTATTTGCCACTGTTGTAAATGGGATTGAGTTCTTGATTTGGTTCTCAGCTTGTTTGTTACTGGTATATAGAAATGCTACTGATTTCTGTGCATTGGTTTTGTGACCTTAGATGTCACTGAATTCATTTATCAAATCTGGGGATCTTTCAGAGGAGTACTTTAGGATTTTCTAGGTATGAGATCATATCATCAAGAAACAGAGACAATTTGACTTCCTCTTTTCCAATTTGGATGTCCTTTATTTCTTTCTCTTGCCTGATTACTCTGGCTAGGACTTCTAGTACTATGCTGAATAAAAGTGGTGAAAGTGGGTGTCTTTGTCTTGTTTCAGTTCTTAAGGGGAATGCTTTCAATTTTTCCCTGTTCAGTGTGATACAGGCTATGGGTTTGTCATATATGGCTTCTGTTATGTTGAGGTATGCTCCTTCTGTGCCTAGTTTGTTGAGGGATTTTATCTTGAAAGGATGCTGGATTTAATTGAATGCTTTTTCTGTATCTACTGAGATGATTATATGGTTTTGTTCTTAATTCTTTTTATTTTTAATTTTTATATGGAATCACATTTATTGACTTGTGAATGTTGAACCATCCTTGCATCCCTAGGATGACACCCACTTGATCATGGTGAATTATTTTTTGATTTGCTGTTAGATTTGGTTTGCTAATATTTTCTTGAGGATTTTGCATATATGTATCAGGGTAATTCTGGTTTCATAGAATGAGTTAGGGAGGATTCCCTACTTCTTGGTCTTTTGGAACAGTTTCAGTAGGATTGGTGATAGTTCTTTGTACATCTGGTAGAATTTGGCTGTGAATCAGTCTGGTCCTTGGCTTTTTGTTGTTGTTGTTGGAAGATTTTTTTATTACTGATTCAATCTCACTACTCATTATTGGTCTGTTCAAGATTTCTGTTTCTTCCTGATTCAAGCTTGGGAGGTTGTATGTTTCCGGGAATTTATCCATTTCCTCTAGTTTTCTAGTTTGTGGGCATAGAGGTTTTCATAGTAGTCTCGGATGATCTTTTGTATTTCTGTGGTATCAGTTGTAATGTCTCATTTTTCATTTTTGATTGAGCTTATTTGAATCTTCTTCTTCATTAGTCTAGCTAGTGATCTATCAATTTTCTTTATCTTTTCAAAGAACCAACTTTTTGTTTCATTGATTCTTTGTGGAGTTTTTTTGTTTGCTTGTTTGTTTAAATTTTGTTTCGTTCTGCTCTGATCTTTGTTATTTCTTTCTTCAGCTAGCTTTGGGTCTAGTTTGTTCTTGTTTTTCTAGTTCCTTCCGGTGTGGGGTTAGGTTGTTCATTTGTGATCTTTCTGTCATTTTGATGGAGGCATTTAGTGCTATAAACTTCCCTCTAAGCACTGCTTTTGCTGTATCCCAGAGGTTTTGATAAGTTGTGTCACAATTATCATTCATCTCAAAAAATTTTTTAATTTTCATCTTGATTGACTTCATTGTTGACCCAATGAAGTAGCAAGTTGTTTAATTTTGATATATTTGTATAATTTCTAGAGTATCCCTTGGAATTGATATCCAATTTTATTCCACTGTAATCTGAAAAGATACTTGATATGATTTCGATTTTTTAAAACTTATTGAGACTTAATTGTGGCCTAACATATAGTCTGCCTTGGAAAACATCCATGTGCCAATGAGAAGAATGTAACATATTCTGCAGTTGTTAGGTAGGTTTTTCTGTAAATGTCTATTAGGTCTATCTGTTCTAGAATCCAGTTCAAGTCTAGTGTTTCTTTGTTGATTTTCTGCCTTAATGATCTGTCCAGTGTTGTCAATAGAGTGTTGAAGTTCCTAATTATTATGGTACTGCTGTCATTCTCTTTTCTTAGGTCTAGCAGTATTTGTTTTGTGAATCTGGAAGCTCTGATGTTAGGTGCATATATATTTAGGGTTGTTATATCTTCTTGTTGAATTGATCCCTTTATCACTATATAATGACCTTCTCTTTTTTTACTGTTGTTGATTTAAAGTCTGTTTTTATCTGATAAAAGTATAGCTATTCCTGCATGCTTTTGGTTTCTTTGCATGGAAAATTTTTTCTACCCCTTTACTTTTGATTCTTTAAAAATCTTTACCATTTAAAAGTTTTTTGAAGGCAGCAGATACTTGGATTGTGTCTTTTTATCTGTTTCGCCAATCTGTATCTTTTAAGTAGAGCATGTAGTCCATTTACATTCAAAGTTAATATGTAGGATACTGTTCCTGTCATTGTGTTGTTATCTAGTTGCTTTGTAATAGTTGTCTGAGTATATTTATTTGAGTCAAATATATCCAGAATTAGGTCAAATTATCCAGGAACAGAGATAAATGCCTCATCTTCCCTCTCATCTCCACTCCTCCCCCCCAAGCCTAAATTTTTTTTTGCTCAAAACCTAAATGTTTTTCTTTATCTTTTCACTTTACTTCATCCCTGTCGTCAAGCATCTAGTCCAAGCCGTCACCACTCATCTCTTAACTGGTGTCACAGTATTTAGATCCCTGTTATCCGATTTCCACAGTGTAATTAGTGTAATCTTTCTAAAAATGTAAATCAGATTGCATGATTACCCTGCAAAAAAAAAAATTATAGATGACTTTATGTTACACTAAGAAAAAAGTTCAAACTTAATAAGTTTAGCATTGCCCCATGAACCAGTTAAGCAGAGGCTTAACTCCTTCATTAGTCTCATCTCACCACGTCCCCCCCACCTTCCAAAATTGCTTAATTTATTCCAGATTTGTTTGTCTTGTGTTCTCTCTCACCACCAAGCCTTATAGATTCCAATAGCACACTGTATTTCCTCTATCATAATAGGAATTACATCTTACTGTATTCTTTGTCTTCTCTGCTGAACTCTAAATGCTATGAGAGTGTAGGAACTCCATTTTGTTCATCCTTGTATCCCCAATGCCTAGTATATAAAACATATTCAAAAGTATTTTTTTAAATGAATAAATGGCCAAGATATTGGCTGAGAATCAGAAGAGCTAGATTTTTTTCCTGGTCTCATTCTCTCACCTTCGATATAGGCCCTTCTATGCCTCCATTCTATTATATATAGAAAGAATACATTGTGTTTTTTAGATACTGTCTTCCAAAGTTTGTTTGTTTTGTTGTTGGTTTTTGTTGTTGTTTTTGTTTGAGATAGGGTCTTGCTCTGTTGCCCAGGCTAAAGTAAAGTGACATCATCATAACTCACTGCAACCTCAAAGTCATGCGCTCAAGCAATCCTCCTGCCCCAGCCTCCTGAGTAGCTAGGACTACAGGCACGTGCCATCATGCCTGGGCGATTTTTTCTATTTTGGTAGAGATGGTGTCTTGCTATGTTGCTCAGGCTGCCAAAGATATTTTGACTATTTTAAATGCATTGCTTGTGAATTAGCCAGGATGAGTATACAACGTTTAGTAAAGAAGATTTATGAAGTATTTAATCTACAGTCAAATCTCTGGTAGGACTGCCTCTCAACACAGTTTCTCTATTGACATTAAAGTAAGCTGGGAGAATTCTGTTTTATGATGCAAAAGTCCCTGGGAACAAAAAGATGGTTGTGGTGGTATTGAGTGTGTAGCTTTTCCAGAAAGTTTATTAAAACAATGAAAGAAGTAACTGCAGCTGCTAAAAGGATGGTAAGTAGCTAAAGAAACAGGCTGGTTTACGCTGCTTCACGTGGTATTACCTAATTGTTATATGCATTAGGCCCTTGGTCATAATATGAATAGAAGAAATAAGCTCTCTTTTCCTATTACAGAGGGTTAAGATGGGTTTCAAAGCTAAGCACTGTTGAAAACTACAAGTGTTATGCTTTCATCTCAGCACTAAGAATAACAACAATAAATCCAGCAGGCTGGTTTAACTTACTGTATTCTTCTGAGACCTGAACTACTGCCAATAAAAACAACTTTGGTGGAAACTTTCCTGGAAAGAATTTTTCACCAGCTTAAGGGGATGAGTAGAAAGAAACTACAAAGGCACTTGCTTCAAGAACAAGCAGCTCTTTTAGGGTATATTGTGGCAATGGAGTACCGTAAATCCATGTGAACTATGCTTTCTACAGGATGAATGGTTTCAGATAACCTGTGTCAGCTCTTTGAAATATAATGTCTACTCTAAGTAAGTGATTAAACTTTCTCAGCATAAAAACTAAAACATGTTTTGGTTTCCAAGCAACCAAGAAATATATCCTTCAACTCTTCATCTTAAACAGCACATTCACTGCACTGTTCAATATGGTAACTGCTAACCATGTGTGGTTATTTAGATTTAACTAATTAAAATTAAAACTTTAGGGCTGGCGCAGCGGCTCACACCTGTAATCCTAGCACTCTGGGAGGCCGAGGCGAGCAGATTGTTTGAGCTCAGGAGTTCAAGACCAGAGCAAGAGCAAGACCCCATCTCTACTAAAAAAAGTAGAAAGAAATTATCTGGACAACTAAAAATATATAGAAAAAATTAGCCGGGCATGGTGGCGCATGTCTGTAGTCCCAGCTACTTGGGAAGCTGAGGCAGTAGGATCGCTTGAGCCCAGGAGTTTGAGGTTGCTGTGCTCTAGGCTAACACCACAGCACTCACTCTAGCCAGGGCAACAGAGTGAGACTCTGTCTCAAAAAAAAAAAAAACTTTAGTACATCAGTTGCATTAGCCACAGTTGAGGTGCTCAGTAGTCACATGTCCAGCAGCTACCATATCAGACAGCACAGATATACGACATTTCCATCGTTGCAGAAAACCCTATTGGACAGTGCTGCATTAGAATGTGTTGCTAATAATTAGTCTCTAAGAGGCAAGTGAGAGCAGGAGCTCAGGATTCAGCTGGATCTAGATTTAAATTCTAGCTCTGACATTTACTGTATGATCTTAGGTAATTGACTTAACTTTTCTGAGACTTTATTGTCTTATCTGTAAAATGCAGATAAGAGCAGTATTTATAGCATAGCATTGTTAAGATAAAATGAGATAATGTAGGTAAAATGCCTAGCATAATGTCTGGCCCACAATAAGTACTCAATACATTTTAGATATTATTATTTCATTTATCCTTGATGAATAAAACACTTTGGAGCTGAAAGATTACTTTTTACAAAGGATGCCCTATCTCATACCTGGCTCACTTAAAGTGCTCAAATCTAGGTCTCTGAGTTGATTACAGTGCCCATTTGAAGCCATACTGTATATTTCAGATGCTGATTTTATTCCAACAAAAAGACGTAATAATAAAAATTTAGTTGCAGATCTTATGACTGGATATTTTTGTTTCATTTTAAAAAGGGTAAGTTTAAAGTCATCAGGTTCTGTATAGCAAGTCTGTGTCTTCCAGTGACACTTACTATATTAATACCCAAACAGAAATATAAGGCTGACACAGAGCAAACCTTCTCAGCAAAGCATCTGACTAGATAAACTTGAAAAAATTGGCAGGTCCCAACCCTGAGGTGTCAGGGTTTATTGCTTCCAACTCAAGTTGATTGCTTGGCTAAATAGAGATGGCTTTGAACAAAGAAACTTTTTTGTTACTAATAAACAGGAACCCTAAACTATTTCTTTTCTTGTCTTATGTTTGTTTTTTTTCAGCATATTATGGGGGTACAAATGTTTACATTACATATATTGCCTTTGCCCCACCCAAGTCAGAGCTTCAAGTGTGTGTATCCCCCAGATGGTGCGTACTGCACCCATTAGGCGTGAATATACCCTTCCGCTCCTACCCCTTCCACCTGCCAGACACCCAATGAAAGCTACTACTATATGTGCACATAAGTGTTGATCAGTTAATACCAATTTGATGGTGAGTACATGTGGTGCTTGTTTTTCCATTCTTATGATACTTCACTTAGTAGAATGTGCTCCAGCTCTATCCAGAATAATAGAAGAGGGGCTAGATCACCATTGGTTTTTGTGGCTGAATAGAACTCCGTGATATACGTATACCACATTTTATTAATCCACTCATGTATTGATGTGCACCTGGGTTGTTTCCACATCTTTGGAATAGGAATCCTAAACTATTAATGTTATTCATACTTTATTAATATAGTAATTACTAACGCGTATCTTAGTAATTAGTATTATTTACTTGATAACTATTTAACATGTGCCAAATGGGAAGGGGAAACCATCAGCAAATATTGTTTAAACCTTAGCTGCTTGCATAAAATAAATGACTTCTTCTGAAAAGAATTAATCAGGTTGATGTCCTTGTGTCAACAGAATTGAATGAATTAATTCTGGAAAGTCTTCCATTCCTCTTTGGAATTTGTTTTCATGCATAGAAACTGTATTCATAGGTTTTTTGTGTTGTTTTTTTTTTAAGAGACAGTATCTTGCTCTGTTGCCCAGACTAGAATGCAGTGGTACAATCATAGATCGCTGTAACCTTGAACTCCTGGGCTCAAGTGATCCTCCTGCCTCAGCCTCCATGTAGCTAGGACTACCAGCATATGCCACCATGCCTGGCTAATTTTTTTAGTTTTTTCGTAGAGACAGGGTCTTGCTCTGTCACCAGGATCGTCTTGAACTCCTGGCCACAAACGATCTGCCTGAGCCTCCCAAAGTACTTAGATTACAGGCACGAGCCACTGTGCAGGGTCTATAGGTTTTAAATTCTTTCTCCTAAGGCTGCATTTATCATATAATACTATGACTTCATATAATTGGACCATTAGACTAAGTACCTAATACTGGTGCTTATCCATATAAAAGATAGGAACAAGTTAAGGTAATTAGACATTTTTCCACTGTCCTCAATTTTGTAGGAACAATAAACTTCTTATTTGAAGCATAACTAACACTTGGAAAAGCATACAAATCATAACCGTAGCCCAGCAAATTACCACAAAATGAACATACCTTGTAAATATCATCCAGATCAAGAAATAAAACATTACCAGCACCTTGGAAGACCAGCCTGTTGTCCCTCTCAGTCAATACCCTCACTCTACTTCATAAAGGAAGCTATTTGATTTCTTAAACGATAGATTAGTTTTACCTGTTCCAGAACTTCATACAAATGGAATCATACTGTATATATTCCTTTGCATCTGGCTTTGCTTGTTTCAATTTCTTCTCATCTTGTCAACACTTGTTATTGTCTACCTTTTTGATTATAGTTAGCCTCTTGGGTATAAAATGTTATCTCATGATTTTGATTTGCATTTCCCTAATGACTTATGATATTGAACATCTTTTCATGTGGCCGTCTATATCTTCTTTGGAAAAATGTCTTTTCAAATCTTTTGCCCATTTTTTAATTAAGTTGTCTTTTTATTATTAAGAATTCTTCATATATTCTCTCATTTTATGGGCTTTTACTTTGTTTATAATGTCCTTTAAAATACAAGTTTTAATTCTGATGAAGTCCAGGTTGTCAATTCTTTATTTTTCTTGAGCTTTTGTCATATCTAAAAATTTGTCAAAAAGATTTATGCATAATTTTTTTCTAATAGATTTTATAATTTTAGCTCTTCCATTTAGGTCTTTAATACATTTTGTGCTACTTTTTGTATAGGATGTGAGGTAGAGATCCAGTTTTATTCTTTTGCACTTGGAAATCAGTTGCCCCAGCACCACTTATTGAAAAGGATGTTCTCTTTCCAAATGAATGGTCTAGGCACCCTTGTTAGAAATCAATTGACCATGAATGTAAGGGTTCATTTTGGAACTCTCAATTCTGTTCCTTTGATCTGTATGTCTATCCTTGTTCTAGTACCACTGAGTAGTTTTGTAGTAAGTTTTGAAATCAGGAAGTGTGAGTCCTCCACCTTTATTCTTCTTTTTCGAGACTATTTTGGTGGCAACTGGGGTTTTGATAGGGATTGCATTGAATCTGTAGATCAGTTTGGGGACTATTGCCATCTTAACAATATTAAATCTTCCAGTCCATGAACATGGAATGTCTTTCCATTTTTTAGGTCTTTTCAATTTATTTCAACAATGTTTTGTAACATATAGTATATAAGTCTTACAATTCTTCTGTTAAATTTCCTAAGTATTTAAATTTTTTGATGCTGTTATAAATGAAGTTGTTTTCTTAGTTTCATTTTCAAATTATTTATTGCTATAGTATATAGAAATACAATTTATTTTTATATTGACTTGTATACTGCATCCTTGATGAACTCATTTATTAGCTGTAATTGTTTTGTGTGTGTGTGTGTGTGCGTGTGTGTGTGTGTGTGTGCGTGTATTCCTTAGGATTTTCTAAATACAAGATTATATCTTCTACAGTAGATACAGTTTTACTTCTTTCTTTCCAATTGGAAGCTTTTTGTTTTATTTTCTTACTTAATTGCCCTAGCTAGAACCTCCATGTTGAATTGAAATGGTGATAGTAGACATCCTTGATATTTGGGGGAAAACTTTTTGGTCTTTCACCATTAAATGTGATATTACCTGTGGGATTTTCATAGATGCTCTTTATCAGGTTAAGGAAGTTTCTCTGGAATAAATCTTACTTGGTCAGGGTGTATGATCTTTTTTTTATATGTGACTAGATTCGGTTTGCTGGTGTTTTGTTGAGATTTTTTACATCTTTATTCATAAGTGATATTGGTGTGTAGTTTCTTTTATTTCCTTTGGTTTTGTGTCAGTGTAATGCAAAGATACATTTTGACGTGTATTAAACCTTTTTTTGTCTCCAACAGAAAATGATCCACAGTCTATTTCTCATAAACTGTTCTGGTGACATATTTCTAGAGAAGCACTGGAAGAGTGTTGTGAGCCAGTCTGTCTGTGATTATTTCTTTGAAGCTCAGGAAAAAGCTGCTGATGTTGAGAATGTACCACCTGTCATTTCAACACCTCACCACTACCTCATCAGTATCTACCGGGATAAGCTCTTCTTTGTGTCTGTCATACAAACTGAAGTGCCACCTCTCTTTGTAATTGAGTTCCTACATCGAGTTGCTGACACTTTTCAGGTTGGTTATCCATCAAACCTTGCTAACTTAAATTACCCAAGTTAGTTGGAGGTGAGACATGATTACATTCTTTAATTACTCAGCTTTTGATACGTACTCTCTGTCTCTCATTTTAACTTAAGAGTAAGTTCGTAAACCCTTTTCTGTACGGTATATAGTGGCTCACATGGTTGCTCTTTTCACTATTTTTTATGTGTATTACAAATTACAGTTGGCCCTTGTATCTGTGGGCTCCACATCCATGAATTCAACTAACATCAGGAAAAAAAATTGCATCTGTACTGGACATGGACAGAATTTTTTTCTTACTTATTTCCTAAACAATGCAGTATAATAATTATTTACATAGCTTCTATATTATATTAGGTATAATAAGTAATCTAGAGGTGATTTAAAGTATACAGGAAGATGAACATAAGTTCTGTGCAAATAATATGCCATTTTATGTGAGGGACTTAAGTATCTGTGGATTTTAGTATCCATGAGGGTTCCTGGAACCAGCCCCCCTCAAATACCCAGGGCTGACTGTATATCATCAGGAAACAGTACTGCCCTCCACATATAGTTCTCTGGATGATCCCAGGATTTTTTATTGGTTATGGAAACTCTTCTATATTTGCATTTTATTATTTCTTCTTGTCTTGCTGAATATACCAAATAATTTAAACGTATCCATGTGTGTTTCACAGTAGTTAATCAGGGCAAATGAAGTTTGTAGTTCAGTCTCCAGTTTAATGTTTCAGTAGTTTCTGGTATGATACGTGATGTGAATGCAAGTCAATCTACAAATTTTAAGAAAATATTAAGGAATAGTGTTAGGACTATAGAGGGCTTTTTTCCCCCTCTGCTTTATATATTTTCATCATCTTAAACAATGAATTATGTTACTGTGAGTTTATTCTGTGTATTTTGTTAGGACTACTTTGGTGAGTGTTCAGAGGCTGCAATTAAGGATAATGTGGTCATAGTATATGAACTCCTAGAAGAAATGTTAGACAATGGATTTCCACTGGCTACTGAATCAAACATTTTGAAAGAGTTGATTAAACCACCAACAATTCTACGTTCTGTTGTCAACTCTATTACAGGTAAGATAAAAACATACTCTACTAGGAACTGAGCAGTTAAAACTTCATGAACCACTCCTTGTTGCTTATAATCTGACAGATTATTAAAGTAGTCCAGTTTGGCCAGAATTAAAGTTACTAGGAATGAGAAAAATGGATATACTGTGTATTTCTTTTCATGGAAAGAGGCTGGGTCTTAAATGATAAAGAACTTTTGGTTATTACTCTCTTGTTAAAGGGTTTTCTACAAGACCACAATAATATTATTACTATTATTTAACAATAAATAATAAGACTGAATAAATTATCCCAGTTAATTCTAAAAAAGCCAGTATATGAGCCCACTTAGAAGAGCATTTAGTCTATTTATAGCCTGGCATTTTAATATTTAAAATAGCGTTATATAACTGGCATGCTGCTACCCCACAATTACTAGAATATAGAAAATTTAAGACTCTTTGCCACACAGTATGTACTGTCTCCTCCAGTTTTTTGTTTTCATACATGCAAAAGATGTATTAAAATAAGAGGAAATAGAAAATTAGTTTACTTGTGAGATCTCATGCATTATGGGCTTGTACTTCTGTGATAAGCTTCCAAGTGGGCTTCATTCTTGAGTGTAGCTAGAAATTAGGTACATCCAGATAGCAATATTCTTTTGAAAGTATTAAAGTCTTTTAGAGAAAGATTCCTATGAAATGTTATATGCCACTATGAAATGTTATACTGTCCACCATTGTAAACCCCTCTCCAGTGCATTGATCCAAAAATGGGGTGAGAATGGCCTAAAAGAAAAAGATCATTCAGCAGCTCTTTATTCATCTTCTGTGCAAGGGTGAGCGTTAAGAGAAATTCAAAGAAAGATAAGGTCGAGTATCTGTGCTCCTAAAACTTACACTCTGAGTGGTAGACTAGAAAAAAAAATTAAAATACATAAACAACAGTATAAGACTTTAAAAAGCAATTCCATACTTTAGAGATATTGTGATGACATTGGAAAGTACACATGATACAATATTAAATGAAAAACTCAGCACAAAACCATAAAAAGTTATTCTTTAGTTATATGTAAATATTCACACAGACCAAAAAGTTCTAAAATATTTACAGTGATTATCTCCAGCTAAGGAAATACACATGATCTTTTTTTTTTGTGCTTTATACTTTCTAATTTTCCAAAATAAACATGTTTATAGTCAGAAAAAATTACTAAAATATAGAATATAAAAATATAACATAGATTCATGAGGCAGTATGTTACAAAGTTTAAGAGAATGGTTCAATAGATGAAGTAATCCCTCCTGAACTGTACTGGGTGGCCCTCAGCCACCTAGAGAATCAATTTAGGAAGAGAGGGAGGAAAAAGAGCTCTCTTCACAGATGAAACTGTATGAGAAAAAACACGTATGAAGTGAAAAACCTTGAGTTAAATTAACCTGTTTAGCAGAAACAGAGCTGTTTTTCAGTTGAGAAGTTTGAGGTAAAATTGAAAAGTTAAGTTGAGAAAGTCCTTGAATGCTAGGCTAAATATTTAGCTTTTATCATAAAGCCAGTGGGGAAACATTGAAGGTTTTTGAACAGGAAGATAATATGATTAAAGTACTGCTTTTTGAAAATTCTTCTGGAAGGCAACAGGTTGGAGATAGGAACGCCAACCATAAGTAGACTACAAAATTGTATTAATATATACGGTATTATTGCTACTATATTTTAAAGTGCAATTAAAAACAAAATTATAAAATAGAAAAAATAATAAATGCCACCTATTCATGGGGAACATGTTTAAAGAAATCTGCCAAAATACTAGTGTTATATTAAAATGTTAATACCATCATGTTAACAGAAATGTTAATGATAGTTATATTTTGGTAGTAAGAAGGTAATTTATTTTTAAAACCACCTTTCTGGACTTTCTAAATTTTTTTTAAAAATTTTGGTCAAGCATGTACTACTTTTGAATTGGAAGTGTAAATTAACCAAAACAATGTTAAGTCAGTCACAGCTCAAGGATATATTTTTTGGATAACCAGATTTATTTTTAGTTGTATGTCAGTTTGCCAGGAAATTAGCCAGATCTTGAAAATTAGCTATATTGCAGCCATATGATGTGCTAACCTGAAAATGGGAAAAGGCCAGAATACATTCTTCATCTAGTTACTCCACTGAGGCCTGCTTGGCAGCATCTCATGTAGAATTAAGCTGAATAGGGAATGGCCTAGTTATAACTCTCTATTCTCAGTGGAGACATTTTATTGGCAGAAGAAACAACCAGCCTCTTTTTTTCATCAGTGGCATCAGGATGAGATTCTGTTCTTGAGCCACTGGAATTAGGTTAGGTTACCATTACACACAGGAAGCAAAAGATAAGTAAATGAATTTAACCTGGTTCAGCAGGTAGACAGAGAAACACATGGCCTATTTTGTCTTCTGGAAATTTGATCATGTTAGCATGGATATGCCCCTGACAATTCTGGAGACCATCCACAACTTCAATGAAGAAAAACGCAAACATTGAAGAAGCAGCTAAAGCATTCTTTGTTTCTTTTTTCTGGCAACAGCTTCTCTGATGACCATTTTATATATCAGCTTTTCTTTCTCCTTTTCCGGTTTCTAGGCAGTAGTAATGTTGGGGATACACTCCCCACTGGGCAGCTGTCCAACATCCCATGGCGTCGGGCAGGGGTAAAATACACAAACAATGAAGCCTATTTTGATGTCGTTGAAGAAATAGATGCAATTATAGATAAATCAGGTAATTATGTGCATGTGGTCATATTTGGGGGAAAACAATTCAGCTGACACAAGATGAATAGAAAATTGAAATCCGTTAGCAATATGATTTCAGTGGAAAGGCATTTGTCTTCTAATGATATAAAAATCTTTTTTGACCAGAGGCTACATATAATTTTCATAACCACTAGTTGAAATCTGCCAAACATTTGTAAATCAGAACTTACGATGCCTTAAGTCAATTATTTATTACCTTGTATACCTCTCTCTCGTTTATTCATTCTAACATTTATTGCATGTCTACCCATACGCCATACTTTTGCTACTAGTTTATGTACAGTACTTCTAGTAAGGGCCCCTTTCTGATTATTTTTGTAACCAGACAAAACAACAGTACTGTATTGGAATCATGATATTTTATTATTAAAAACATCTAATCCTATCTTTACATTTTATACACAAGGAAACTGAGTCACAGAACAGTTAAGCAAACTGCTCATGATCACACAACTAGTTGTTATGTGATGATGATGACTTCTTGTGAATTATAAGCCAATATCTTTTTTCAGTGAGTGCCCTTTCCATTATAACATTCCATGTTATAGAATAATAGATTTTCTATTGTGGCTCCTATTTCCAAAAAAGTTAACAAGTAGTTTAGTCCATTTCTTATGAAACTTGCCTCATTTTAAAATTCTATTAAAAACGTTTTAAACTCATATCCAGTACTCTTACAGGGTTGACTCTATAAAGGAGACAGTTTGATTTGCCTTAGAATTACCATATTCTAACCTGAGTTAGGTACGGACCATGGCACTTCAGTGAAGAAGCTATCTGAACTGGTGTCATGGATCCTCTGTCCACTGATTTGTTAATATAGGTACAAAGCTTCAGTAAGTCTGACACCCAGGGAGTATCTCCATTACTCCAGATATAGCGATAGCTCTAGTAAGGACTCAGATTCCACTGTTTTAATTTCACTTCTTATTTCTTTCTTCAGGATCTACAGTCTTTGCCGAAATTCAGGGAGTCATTGATGCTTGCATTAAGCTATCTGGAATGCCTGATCTCTCCCTTTCCTTCATGGTAAATTTTATTCTGTTCTGTAGCCCCTCGTATGCCTAATACATGTGAAGAACAGAATGCAATGGTAAATACCGGGATAAGTTTGTATCTTACATTGGAAAGCATCATCTCAGAAATATTCCTAGCACAGTTTCCCATTCAATCACTTAGAAGAGGAACATGGCCTTTATGGAAATGCCGAGGAGAGGGCTTTGCCTAGGTGTGCTAGAAGTGGCTTAAAATTGTCTGGCTTACCTCTGTAGATCTCCAGTATCATTTTTACTGAATAATTATTTGCTTTGCTGATGTGAAAGGGCATTGGTCTTTTGTATCATTTTAGACTCAGCATGAAATACTACTAAGAACAATTAAGAGAACTGATTTCTGGTGCTGTCTCTGTCACCAATTTGTCCTGACTTTAAGTTGTTTGAACCTCAGTTTTTTCATCTATGAAATGGAAATAATACTACTGGCCTTTTCTCCCTCATAAAGTTATTGAAATTCAAATAAAATAATGTATATAAAATATTACAAACTTTAAAGCATTATGAAACAGTAAGGTTGTGTTGATGTGGTTGTGTCAATAAGATTGTGTCATAGTAAACTCTTAGATGACTGCTTTATCTTTAGGGAGCATATTAATCTTTCATAGTACCAGAGTAGAATTGCCATATTCATCATATTATATGAATACGGCTGTCTTCTGTTTTTGTGGCAGAACCCAAGGCTTCTGGATGATGTCAGCTTCCACCCCTGCATCCGGTTCAAGCGCTGGGAATCTGAAAGAGTTTTGTCATTTATTCCTCCAGATGGAAATTTCCGACTCATATCATACCGTGTCAGCTCACAAAAGTATGTTAATGCATCAACCATAGTCTGCCATCAATATATCAATGTATTGAGTAGAACTCACCTTTCCCTGTTTCATTCTGACAGTTGGGTACCTGAGTTCATCAATGCTCACTTAAACCATGGCTTACCAGGAGACCCAGTGAGAACTGCTGAATGTATGTGCCTAGAATAACCAATACACCTTGAATGTAAGAGTGTAGAGTAGTAGTAATTGAGACTATAGTATAATCTGTAGCTGAGAGCAAGCATTTTTGGACCACAGATAACCTGGGCAAAACTATGAACTGGTGCCATAATTTTACTATGGTCTGTAGACTTTGTGGCTAACAGGAGACACATCGACCTATAGGTCCCCAGGACATTCCCCAAATTATGTGCTTCAAGTCACTGTGAGTTTTAAAGGAACAATTTAGCATTGTGGGTTGTAGCTAGCTTGTCCCCTGAAAATATCAGAAGTTATCTGAGTAACATTTGAGGATAGGTCTCGAAAGTTAAGGAATTATTTCTTGGCTCTTACCACATAGGAACTGTTTTAGTTTGTATTTAAAACAGATATTTTAAATTATCTTTCAATGGGATTTTAACTCATTTTTTTAAATTAGAGCCATTTGCCCCAAATGTTTACACTATAATTAAACTTCAGATTTCTGTCTTGATTTTATATACTTGTTGCTGAAAAATCATACATTTCCTAGCACAGTGGTACCATTGTGCTACAGTCAGCACCCCGTTGCCCAGATGCTGAATCTGCAGTTCTAGAGGTACAGTTGTCCCTTGGTATCCTTGGGGGACTGGTTCCAGGACCACCGCCCACCCCATGGATATCAAAATCAGCAGGTGCTCAAGTCCCTTATATAAAATGTAGTATTTGCATATAACCTATGCTCATCCTCCTGTATATTCTAAATCATCTCCGAATTACTTGTAATACTTAATACAATGTAAATACTATGTAAATAATTGTTATACCATGTTAGTTTTTTTATTTGTATTTTTTTTATTGTTACTGGCTTATTTTTTCCTAAATATTTTGTTTTTGTTTTTGTTTTTTGTGGTTTCTTTTGAGACAGGGTCTCGCTCTATTGCCCAAGCCAGATTATAGTGGCATCAGCATAGCTCACTGCAACCTCAAACTCCTAGGCTCAAGCCATGCTCCTGCCTCAGCCTCCCAAGTAGCTAGGACTACAGGCACACACCATCATGCCTGGCTAATTTTCTTTTTATGTTTTGCAGAGACAGGGTCTCACTATTGCCCAGGCTGGTCTTGAACTCCTGGCCTCAGGTGATCCTCCTACCTCAGCCTCCCAATGTGCTAGGATTATAGGCCTGAGGCACCGCACCCAGCCCCAGATATTTTCAGTCCACAACTGGTTGACTTCAAGGATGCCAGATGACAGATAAGGAAGGCCAACTGTATAGAGCCCTATTGTGGAGTTAGAGGCAGGATAGGATGCTCTGGACTGAGGTTTTCAGACCATCTCTGAAGCTGTCCCACACCATTAATTGTGTATATGTGTTCTTTTGTGTCTTTCTTTGTTTCTCTATTTAGTCTAGTGGCAATACCAGTATATGTAAAACATAATATCAGCTTTAAGGAGAACAGCTCTTGTGGCAGATTTGATATAACAATTGGACCAAAACAGAATATGGGAAAAACTATTGAAGGAATTACAGTGACAGTTCACATGCCAAAAGTTGTGCTGAATATGAACCTGACCCCGACACAAGGCAGCTATACATTTGATCCAGTCACCAAGGTACAGCCACTTCAAATCAAGAGTGAGCAAGTGTTTCTGCAGTATGTTTTGTGATTTGCGGGGAGGGACAGCGGGAGGGGTTTAGCGTCTTATTTAAAACTAAAGCTCCTATCAAAACCTAGAGAGTGTACCGTGCTGTGCTTCTGCCACTGGCCGTGGGGGGAGTCCTGCAGCTGCTACTGAGTATGTAAACAGAAAAGTGAGACTCCTTCTGTCCTTTTTCAGAGTGTGCTTTACTCATCCATTGATAATCCAGAGACTCCACTATCTAATGAGAAAGAAGAAACAAAAGATTTTCCAAAAGAGATATATATTATGTGGATACAAGAAGCTATTATGACAGTCTATTATTAAAATTTCCATAGAAATTGATCATTAAGGCTTTTTTCTTCCCTTTTAATTTAAAAGCATCATTTCATACTATTTCACAGGGGATGTTGGCTAGGAAAGTTGCTTCCTCACCCTATTTAAACATGTCTCTAGCAGAGGGTTTTCAGAAAAACCGTAAAAGATTATTTTCTCTCAGCTTCCTGTTGGGTAGAAAATATGATTGTTTTCAACAGCAGGGTCATTGAGCTGCCTGATAAATGAAAAGGCATATTTTTTAATAAAGTCATGGAATTTTAAAAATCATTTAACCCAGTCCTAAGGATTCAAAGAACCTCCCCAGAGACCACACAGGGCTGAGAAGGGGAGCTTCAGTTCCCTGGCCCTTTACCCAGGCTTCAGCTGTAATAACACTTTTGCTTCCTCATCTGCTGTTGAGCTTATGCACTAAAGATTTCATTTGAACAGAGGGTTCTATAGCTGAAAGTTTAAAAATACCAACCTCAGTCAGTCTTAATTTACAGAAAAATAAAAAGGTCCAGAGAAAAGTAGTGAAGATGACGGTATAATGGAAAGAATATTTGAAATCAGCCTTGCCTCTAACTAGCTGTGTGACCCTGTCATTTGATCTCTCTGAGCCTTAATTTCTTCACTGGTAAATAGAAGACAAAATCTACTTCCCAGCCTTCTATGAGATAACATGGGAATAGTGCTGAGCACAAGGCTAACCCAAAGGTAGATGCTCAACAAATGTTGAGTCTCCACCCTCCCTCCCCATTCAGAGTCACAGAGCTAATTAGTGGTAAACTCAATATAGATCTCGGGTCTCTCGTTTTCAAGACTCTGTGCTTCATTTTGTATAGAAGTTTATGGTGTCTTTGAACCTTGTCTTCGAGCATTTGTTTTTAACAAGTGGCTTTGATTGTTTTTGATTGTATGTCTTTTTAAGGTACTAACATGGGATGTGGGAAAAATTACTCCTCAGAAGCTCCCAAGTCTTAAAGGGCTGGTAAATTTACAGTCTGGAGCACCCAAGCCAGAAGAGAATCCAAGCCTCAACATACAGTTCAAGATCCAGCAGCTTGCTATTTCAGGTAAGGGTAAGTTTGACTTGTGTTTAAGGGTAATTGAGTTTGCTGAGCTCAATTATTACGAGCTTAGAAGAATAACAAACACTCCCTCTCTAGAAAGTGCAAGGGCTCCAGTTTGCCTTTTATACTGTGCTTAGGGGCCAGCCCTCCAGACATTAATGATTTTGGAAAGCACTTTTGTTTCAGAGCTTACCGTAACCCCCACCCTCATCTGAGCACCAAAGAGGAAGTCATTCATTTTTATAAAAGGTAGAATTATGCCTAACAGACATTCCCTGCCTATGTGGGAATCTTAACTAAAACCATACCCTCACAGTGCATGAAATCACGAATGGAAGAGACAATCCTTCCAAATGGTGGAAGGGACACTGGCTAATGTCAGATTTACCATGTAGTGTTCATTGCTAACGATGTATTGAGTTAGCAGAACTGTACTGGTGTGACTGTGATAATTTATTCCTTTCCATTCTTTTTGACACAGGCTTAAAAGTAAACCGCTTGGACATGTATGGGGAGAAATATAAGCCATTTAAAGGAGTCAAATATGTCACGAAAGCTGGAAAGTTCCAAGTGAGGACATGAGAAGAGGCCAGAATTTCTCAAGATCAGTTTGTTTTCCAAGTGTCATTGCAATTTATTACTATTAGGTACCAAGTGGGTGGGAATATGTATTCTAGTTAAAGCATTTGTGTCGAGCTACATACCGCTAACAAAGTAGCTTAGTAATTAATGTAGAGTTCTTAAGGAGCTTTAAGCTAAGGAGACTTTTTAATGACTTAGCTTATTTTGTATCTTTTCACTTAGGAAGATTTTGGAGGTGAATTCTTCCACAGGGGGTACCACCTGGACTCTGTACATTGTAACAGTAAAGGCAGAAACTACAGTGATAACCTCTCCTAAAACAAGTTACCTGGTCTCATCCAGCAGGAGCGATCTTAATCTGTGACATGATGTGTCAGGTGCAGCCAAATGTCACACCTTCTGATCTTTGCCATCCCAAATCAGTGTCTCTCCCAACACAGGGAATCCTTCCCCACTCCGCCCAAGAAGTTTACAAAAAACTGCCTCTTCAAGTGTTTGCCTTATTCAGCTTTTCACTTGTGCCATTAAGCAAGCACTGTAGCAAAAGCCACTTCCACATGGCCCTGGCAGGGAGCACTGCTGCTCCGTGCTCCGTTCTCACTGTACTTGGTATTGTATTTTTTATAAATAAGATTTTTATGTAAAGCTCAGATTTTGATTTACAGGGACCTTGCTGCAGTAAATAACATCTCAATTTTGTGCCACTGGTTCAGCTGTTAGCATAATAAATATCATTTGTATCAAAGGGGCAAATGCTTTATTAAGGTAGTAAAAGGGAACACTATTTCTGCTTTTAGGAAGTTTTTGCAAGCGCAAGCATTTGCACTTTTAACCAAATTAAAGTAGTAAAAGAGAAACTTAAGTGAAACCTTTGCCATCTTCATGTTTTATAAAGCTTATCTAATACCACTTAAACCATAGTTAGCCTAAATGCTTCATGCCCCAGCTCAGCAAAGGGAGGAAAATGTGCC
>RJWJ010002105.1:29661-108840 GCA_004363605.1 Indri indri
TAAGAAAGGCCACTTTTGCAACTTCTAAATTTCTAGAGTGACCAATCTCAGATTGGCAACTAAAGTCAAAATGTTGCCAAATATTTATTCCTTTTGCCTAAGGTTGGTTACCCAGTGCAATTGCTTTTCATTTTTAGTGTCTTACTCTTCAGAGTTCTTACCTCCAAAGAGCAGCAAGAACATTTGCTTTTCTTCTGCATAATCCCTAATCCCAACAATCCATCCCTGGAATGTCCAGTTTCCCCCTCTGCTGTCTTCTCTTCTGTCCAAGCAGAATATATGCCAAGAGACCCTTGCCTCTAGCAATTTCTGCTATATCCAAGTAGACTGTTTCCCTTCACAATTAAATTATTATGTTTATTAATTTGATAGAATTCAGTAAACCGTTTCTCTCGCTCTGGCTATACTGTCAATAAAAAGATGAAAGCAACAAATTGTTTTTGTTTTTAAGCCTCACTGTTGATCAAACATTCTGAGATGTGTGAGGCTCAGGGTCAAAGCAGGCTGAACATGACCAGATTTTTTTCTGTATCATCGCTCAAGCTTTGACAGTTGCTCTTCTAACCTCAATATGTTAATAGCCATTCTTACTTTCTTTAAGCATCACGCTTCTGGCCACAGGCTGAGATCAAAGCTACCTTCCCTACCACCACCACTACCACCTACCAATTACAAATATTCATGAATACTTAGTAGTAGAATATTTTTCAAGCACAGAGTTCCAGCTAATCCCAGAATATTCCCTTTTCCTAAATTCATAAAGGAGTCTATCCCAAGAGCAAATGAAGTAGATTATAATTATCTGCATGAGGGCATCACTATCATTTTATTCAAAGGGAGTGCATCTGATGGGCTCATTCCTTAAGCGGTGCTACAGAAGAACCCTTGGAAAATGCTAGTCTTATTTTCCTTGGAGGCAACAGAGTTGAGAAAACAACTACAATGCAGCAGGAAGGCAGCACCAGTGAGCATGGTGAATAGCAGAAATGAGACAGTTTTAGAGATTGCTAATTCAGCAGCCTTGGACGTTTTTCTTTAATTCAAACAGCCTGGGATCTGCCTCTATAGTCGGCAGCTTTTCTGAGTTAAAGCAGTGATAAAAGCAGTTGGCAACACTAAATATCAACATCACCCTTTAATGATATTCACCCCTTTCAGATCTAGAAAATCAGGCAAAAACAGTGATGTCCCAACTCTACTCCAAGAACCTGCTCCTACCTTTATAGTTAGTGTTCCTCAAGCAAGAAGAGGACTATGTCCCCAAAAGCTAACTCTGCCTCATAGCCCTGGTGGATCCCTGACAACTCTACTATCTGTACTGGGCTTCGGAATATGAAAAATGGACCCGTGGTGCTCCTGCATATTTAACAACGTCAGCTTCTTAGGGGATAGTGACAGTCTCCATGAATAGCTAGAATCTTCTGAGACGAAGACAAACTACTTCCCCTGGGGGGTGATCCGCATCATCTGGCTGCCTTCTGCCTACTGTTAACCTTTGTCACTTCCTTCCTTCTATGGTATAATTCCCAAAGTTGTTCTTATCACACAGATCCTCATTAAGCAAATATGCTACTGTTGATTTCTTCTTCTAAAACATTTGGATTAAATAAAAATCTTTAGTTTCCAGATCTTGAAGATTAGTTTCATTGGCTATTCTTCAAAATGAAGGAGAAACCTGACCTAAAAGTTCTTGCTAAAATAACATACCCATCGTTTAAAGCATTATTTATACAAATGCATTTTATTGTTTTAAACAGAACAAAAGAAGAGGCAGAAAATACTTGCATATAATAAATCCTAGCTTATAAATGTACTTTTTTAGTGGTGACATATCTAATCATTCAGGGATTTTTTTTGTCTTTTAAATTGCTTCACTGTGTCTTGAGCACTGATACTAGAGAAAAGCACATCTGGCATAAAGTATAAACCAGTGTCTCAAACCACTGGAAGAACGTGGAGAGCAAACATGATTTTTCTTATTTCCTCTAATCTTTAGTAAAACAAAAGGTGATCTTTGGCATAGATTCATACTTTAAAGGCATTAATATTGCATTTATATCAGGTAAGCACTATACAAATATGCTGAGGGCTTTGAAAATAACCTTCATCAATTAAAAGGAAATAGAGGAAGCCTGAGTGTACAGGACCAACCACCTTAACACAAGTTCAACACATTCAGTGTTGGGATCGAACACACATTGAAGGCTGGAAGGAAGGACATTCAGGCTAGAGTTCTTACACCTTTACTTATCTGGTTCTGGGCTCTGGGAAGAAATATGGTTTCATATGCCAGGAAATACTTAGCAGTGATAGGTACAAAAAAGGAAAACTTGCCCTCTCTAACTTTGCCTAATAGGAATCTTACTGTGGTGATAAATATTATACCCATTACTCTCTTGAACAGTTGTACTTGGAAGAGGATGTGGGGGGCTTGGTTGTAGTTGGCTGAAGGGAGGAAGGAATTACAAAGGAGTATTTCCCACTGATTCATTCCTAGTAGCACCAGAATTCTAGTCTGCAGATACCACTCTGCCTTGGGCAGGAAGTGTCCTTCAGACAGGATTACCTTTCCACTAAACACTCTTGGGGGGCAAGCACTAATTCTCAGGACTTAATTTCAAAAGGATAAAAAGGATCTTCCAAAACTACAGATGAACACCTATATATCTTTAAAATCTTGTTTAGGAAAGGTGTTGAGGAAGACTACAAAAACCAGGATGGGAGACATGATTTGGTTAAAAATTAAATGCAGCATTTCAGCTCAGAAAGAACAATTAAGAGCTAACAATGAATGATAAGGCCTCAGCACGGACCTCCGCAGGCAGTGACAAAGCATAGAGCGCCTGGGAGTGGCCCCACGAGGAAGATGGGCAGGGCCACACCCCAGCTACTCTGCCCCTCCAGTGGCAGAGAGCACCAGGACACAGTGTGTTTGTGGGATGGCTACCTTGGTGGCCAAGGCAGGCTATGGGATGGGCAGTTTCCCTAGCACAGACATTGCTCAGGGGCGTGGTAAAGACAGAATCATATGACTCTGATTTCCTCTGTGAAATTTGGTTTTATACTGTGGGAAACTAGAAGGATTAAATTGGGGAAGGGCAGGAAATGAATCCAGGCCCTGTATGCTGGAACTCCCCAGCGGCCACCTTCCCCTGCAGCAGCAAAGCTCGCTTCTGGAAAGGACCCAGGTTGCACAGCCCAGGGAAGGTAGGCAGGGTCAGCAGCAGCATGGAAAGCACAAAACAATTTTTGGAGGCACAGTGATTTCCTTCTTAACTGACTTGCCTGGGCCCTGGATCTTGGGAACCCCGAAGGGTAAATGGGGTCCAGCAGAGGGAGACAGAGGGAAATGTCTCCTAGGGATCAAGGGCAGAGCAGGGTGTCTTGGCTAGTGTTCACTCTTGGATTCTGAGCTTATGTGAAGTCCATGAGCTAGAAACCCAACCTGCCTATTTGGGATAGAGTGCACGAGCATAACTGTGTTTGAGAATACAGGCTTTATACGGAGACACATTTCAAAGTGTCCATGAAAAAAGTATAAATGTTTTCTAAAGTGAAGAGGCTCCTATTCCTTTCTGATGTGTCAGGCCAGGATGTGGCTTTCAACCCCCAGCAATTCTGGGTGGCTCCTGGGACTCAGATCATTTTCCTTCTGTTTAGTAAGGGTTTCTATCCCAGCCAGGTTCAGCCAGGTGCCTACTGGTACCAAGGAGTCTTTCTAACCCAGCGCAGTGTAAAACCAGCATCTGTTCGAATTTTGATTGAAGCAGCTTCTGCTTCTCGCACCGTCTCCTTCACAGACTGCATGAGGTTCTGGGCATTGTGAACCAGCATCTCTGTGGCCTGCAAGGTAAGAGGTACTCTCCATTACTCACAGTCCCTGATGCAGCCCTGCCTCCAAAATAGGTTTAAGCCAGGTGTAGACCACAGTTAACCCCACTGGTACCTGACATCCCCTGTGCTTGCCCACATCACTGGTGGGTTAGCCGGATCACGAAAAAGGACCCAAAAGTGGACCATCACTGATTGTGTGCCTTCAGACGGCCTGGAGCATGTACTCTGTCTTGATTGTCAAACATGCTCCTCCCTCAGGACCCACTGTTCCCTCTACCTGGAATGTTCTTTCTCCAGGTATCCCCTGTCTCCCCAACTCACCTCCTTCAGATCTTTGTTCAATTGTCACCTTGGTGAGGCCTTCCCTGCTCACATTATTTTAAATCACAAACCACATCCCCAACTCCCAGCATTGCTCATCCTTCAATTTTTTCTTCATTTTTCTACGTGGAACCTATCATCACTAACTGATACACTATATAGTTTACCTAGGTTGTTTGTTTTTGTTTTTTTGGTTTTTTTGAGACAGAGTCTTGCTCTGTCACCTGGGCTAGAGTACCGTGGCATCAGCCTAGCTCACAGCAACCTCAAACTCCTGGGCTCAAGTGATTCTCCTGCCTCAGCCTCCAGAGTAGCTGGGATTACAGGAGCTCACCATCACGACAGGCTACTTTTTTCTATTTTTAGTACAGACATGGTCTCATTCTTGCTCAGGCTGGTCTTGATCTCCTGACCTCAAGCAATCCTCCCACCTTGGCCTCCCAGAATGCTAGGATTACAGGTGTGAGCCACTGCGCCCAGCCATTTGTGGGTTTACTTGTGGTTTTGGGGGGTTTTGTTTGTTTGTTTTTGAGACAGAGTCTTTCTCTGTCGCCCAGGCTAGAGTGCAGTGTATGATCATAGCTCACTGCAACCTCAAACTCCTGGGCTCAAGTGATCCTCCTGCCTCAGCCTCCCGAGTAGCTGGGACTACAGGCACCTGCCACCACGCTCAGCTGATTTTTTCTATTTTTAGTAGAGATGGGATCTCGCTATTTCTCAGGCTGTTCTGGAACTCCTGAGCTCAAGGGATGCTCCTGCCTCAGCCTCGCAAGTAACCAGGACTACAGGCACGTGCCTCCATACCTGGCTCATCCTTATTTCTATCTCTGTCAGAGAAACTTAAAGAGAATACAAGAGAAGCACCTCCTTTGAGCTGTCATTTCATTCTCAGCACAGGCTTACCCACCTCCTGTCGCTAAAAAGCCTGCCCTCTTCATCCTCCCTGAGGCACTTACCACCCAGGGCTGGAAAGTATGCAGTGGGTGAGAGTGAATAAGCACTGGAGGCCTCAGAGAATCAAACCTATTCCAGGGGTAAAGAACTGAGTAGAGTCCTAACTGCCACTGGTTCATAGTGTTACTTCAGACACTTAACCTCCCTACACCTCAATTTCCCATCGGCTGGCTGACAAAAATTGCACAAGAGCTTTACTTCCAATTCCAGATTTCCGATGCATCTCCCCAACACAGTCTGTCCCCTCCTGAGAGGGTCAAAGAGTCCATCCGCATACTGAATACTCAGTTCAGAGGTAAAATTCCCCCAAAGCTGTATTAAATTGCTGCAAAATGGCAGAGGCTGCTGGCAAGAAACCAAAAGCAGCAGACACATACCTGCTCAGACTCCTCATCACTGATGTTGGTCCGGCCCAGCATGGTGGCCTTCACCGTGGACAGGATTTTGAGCTGGGTGCTTATGGTTGGGATCCGCTCACATACCTAAAGAGAAAGTTTAATTGGGTATGTTCCATGTTTGGCCTGCAAGCTCCTTGAGGGCAAGACTTAGCCACCTCTGCATTCCCAGTGGCTGGCACACAGAAGGCACTCAACACATGAGCAGCAAGATTCCATTTTTATCCCCAGGGTCAGTACAGTCCCTTTGTCCAGAAAGGGAAGCAGTCAAAGTCTTTCATCTGATTAGTAAGTAAACTTCCCTGACTGTATATTTCCCTCCCGCTATTCTTTCCCCTCTGAAATGCCTCTTCCTCCTCTACTCACCTTTCTCTCTCCTGCTTTTCTTCCTGTCATATCCCTCCCACTCTGACACAGATACACACACACACACACACACACACACACACACACACACACACACACACAATCTCTTTCCCGAGTACCTGTAAGAGATTGGTTCTAATCCGCTTATCTGTGCACTGCTTGGCAACCTCCTTGGCCAACCGTGTCACCTCGTCTGAGGCCTTGGCGATGTCCTTAGCACACTGGATGAGTGCCCGCTTGGTACCGCTGCCCCCTCTCACCAGCCGAGACATCTCAGCCATCAGCAGAGCCATGCGCTTGGCTGCTGCGATGATGTCATTGCCCTGGAGAGAAGCAAAGACACAGTGTGAGCTCTGCCCACGCTCTGGCCAAGTTAAGAAAGGAAGTGGAAGTACAGAGAAGAGAGGAGGGAGCCTGCCACTCCGGCACCCCTCTGGAAAGGTGAGAAGAGGAGAAAAGGACCACTCTTGAGTGATATGGACAGTACTGGAAAAACAGAGAGAATGAGCCGGGACACTCGCCCCAGCTCTCCATGTCAGAGAGAGAGAGAGAAATGATAGAGGAGAGAGGAGCGGGGAGAAAGAAGAGGGAAGGACGGAGAGAGACATCTCCTGGCTGACAAAAAAGGAAGACGAAGACCTAGATATTAGTCTGAAGGGCAGCATGTGCGCCCCAGGCACGGCACAGAATAAGCTCTTCAGCATCTCCAGGTTAATCGTGTCAGTAACATGGGGGCAGGGCCAAGGAGTGGTTAAACAGGCATTTTCATTTCTGTAGGGAGAAAGCAGTAGAGCTGACCTGAGGGGAAAAATACAGAGGAGCCTTTCCAGACGCTGAAATCAGCCCCCTCATCCTTACCCTTGTTGCAAATAGCAGCCAAGGACTCTCAGTACTTAACCAGAATTTAAAACCCCAAGTAACTATTCTCAGCCTGAGTGAGGAAAAAAAAAAAGATATTTTCTGATCTAGACTGCTTTGGCCCTCCCTCCACTGCCTCTTGTTTTTCCCATCAGCCTGAAAGAACACGTTGCTTTAATTCTTCACATGTAAAAGGATAAAGAATCAATTCTTCAGGCCCCTCAGCTAAGTGAAGCCTCTGGTTAAGGGAACCTCCAGCTAAGAGGATGCCAGGGGAGGCATCGGGAAAGCAGAAATCCTACGTCAGGCTGTAACTGCAACCCCCTCCAACTAATGGCAGTTTATCTTAGACTTGGCACTTTGGTTTACTAAAACCCTCATGGGTCATAATAAAGAAATACACAAGTCACTTATTTTATACCCTGAAAAGGCTCATCTTTTGGCTAATAACCCCAAATAACAGCCACTGCAATGTTCAAAACTACTTAAAAGGCCAGGCCCACCTCATTTTTCCCCTCATGCTCTTCAATTTCTACACAATGCAGTGAGGCAAACACAGACCATGCCACCGCGGGGTGCTCTGTGAGAGACCTCCGCAGCACCTTGAAGTGGCTGATCACTTATGCCGGAGGGTATGTGGCGTCTCAGGCAGTAATTGAGGCTGGAGGGAACACAGGTATGAGAAGGAATCATGAGGCGAGGGGTGTATTAGGTGAGGCCCTCTGGGTCTGCCTCTTCCAGTGCAGACCTGGAGTCATTCCAGGATTTCATGACCTTGGTTAGAAGACAGCACAGTGCCACGGTTAGTTATTACCCATCACCCTTCAAACCCTCGCTTCTTGCAACATGCCACCTTGAAATGGAAAAAAGTGATCACCCCCATCCCCCTACTCCCCAAACTAGCTTTGCTTCAGTCCCCAAGGACTGCGACTGCTGCCGTCCTGCAGCCTTGAGCACTCCCTGTTTCCCTCTCCCTCCCGCTGAGACACGTGGACAAGCAGTCAATGAGGCTCCCTTCTCTGTGGGCTCCCATCAAGGCCAGCACCTGCCACACAGCCAAGTGCAGGGCAGCAAGCAGTCCTCCCCAGAGACCCTGCCATGTAAAGCTGCCCCTGACCCTGACCAGCTCTGCCTAAGCCATCAGTGAGAGGTCAGTGGGGGGCTCAATGGTCAGGCCAGGTGACCTTTTAATGGTCTACAATGGTTCTTGACCTGGAAGTCATTGAGACACACATCCACACTTCCCCAGGGGTTTAAAGTTCTATTGATGGCCGCAAAGTCAGTAAGAAAATGAATCTTTTCAATCAGTGACCCCATCTCTCTCCATCCCCAGAACATAAATGCAACCCAATTAATCTGGCATTAGCAGACCTATGAAACTTGTGAAGCCAGTCCTAACAACATGGTGCAGACACACAGATGCCCGCCCTGCTCAGACTCACAGGACCCGCACAGATCATAAGTGATGCAATGTGTCAAGACTGCACATGGCCGGATGCATTTAGAGCAGCCCCCAACCGGGGGTGCTAATCAGTACCTTACTAGACCACTTGGTAGCTTCCCGATGCAAGGACTGAGCCGCGGCCAGAATGGGCTGGTTGACCGGCTGATTGGATGGCATTAACAGCAGCTCAGGTTCGTAATCGTCTTCCATGTCAGGGGGGACAGGGAACCCAACAGCATCAGCCGCATCTGCCTCAGCTACAACACCTATACCCACCTCAGCGGCTGGGATACCCGGCTTTGTCGATGGCGGGAAGGGTGAGAAACAGGGATAGTGTTAGTAAGAGCAAAAGGACTTGGGAAACTGAGCTTCAGCTGGTTTAGTAACCAAAGCTTGCCTAGGATGGGAAAGAAAATGGCTCACACTCCAGAAGCAGGATACGCCCGGCTCCACAGAAAGGGGGGCTCAGCCTCCTGCACCACTCGGTCCAAGCCACCCTGTGGTGGATGAAGAAAAGGGACTCGCTCCACAGGCAAAGGGTTTGCAGAGAAATATCTATACCAAGAAAGCAAGTGGCATTCATTTTTTTATACACTTACTACCAAAGTTAAATTTGACAAGAGTAATTCTCACATCAGAAGATTTTTGAGGAGCCAAACGACCAAACAACAGTAGCCAATTACCTTTAAAAGGAATCCAGAGAGAAAAAGGAAATGTAGCCACACAAGTTGCTCTGAACAGAGCAAAGTGAACACCCTGCTGGATCATATGGTCACTGTTCTACATTTTCCCGGGACACAGGAGGTGACAAGGGTCAGCTCTGTAGCTGCCGGACACAGATTATTTCATGAGTTAAAAGTCCCAGAATTTAAAATAACATTGGAGGTAACAAATAACCAGGGAAGAGGCAGGAAAACAAACACGATGGTGAGTAAAGAGGACTTACTCAGCAATCGCCCAGCCGTAAGGAGCCTCAAGAAGACACCCATCCACCCTCCCATCTCAGGGAACCCGCACCTCAGACCAGCTCCCTACCCTTTCAAAGGATGCAGCGACAAAGCTTCCACAATCCCTTATGGCATCCACTGCCAATACTAACTCAGAAAGCTTTCCTTGGGTGCAACCCAAATCTCTTCTGTTGCAAAATAGGTTCTCAATCAGCCCAAACTCAACTTATCTAGTTGGCAGACAGAATAACGTGGACTTAGCAACTGACCGGCTGAGCTCAGAGGAGCCCTCATAGGAGCCCAAAACTGGTGCTCATGAAAGAACAGGAACCATGATGGGAAGAACATGAATTTAGCACCAAGGTGGGATTATAAAAGGCCAGGGGAGGAGGCAAGGGGACCAGATGCTAAAAATAGGCTGAGGTGGAAAGAAAATAAAAGGAATTGCCTCAATGAAGCCTAACCATTTAGATGAAGAACAGTGAAAACAGATTTTTTACATCAAACATCTGCAACCAAGAGGAAGTAGGAGCTTGCATGGAATTTTATTTGAGGTTGCTGTCATTCCTAAAAGTTTTTTCCTGCCCGTGAAGCCTGTCTCCAAAAGGTGACAATGAAGTTGTAGGACTCAAGGCATGCAAGGGGTTCAGATACCATCTAAACCCCTTTTCCTAAACTCCGTCTCAACCAAGACTCGTCGATAACAGACTATTTCCTTCATGAGTTAAAAGGAGGAGAAGCCAGCTCACTGCTGCTAGGGTTCGGAGTCCCAACGTGTGCAGAGACAGACAGATTGACAGATACTCACACATATATTCCTCCCCACCACCAACACACACACACACACACACACACACAACAAGGTTCAAGTAGCTCCTGACTTCACACAACTCAAAGGCAGCAAACCCTTGATGCTCCAAACCTCAGGAGACAGCCAGACCTAAGGACTTCTGGTCACAAACAGCACAGTGGGGCAAATATGTAGGTCAATGCTGTCTATATCCGCCCCTTTTATGTCTTATCTTTACAATTCATGTATATTTTGTGTTTCACTGCACAATGTATCTGGGTTCATTGTAACGAAATTTTAATTTCCTTTAAAATCTTTGAGTCAAACCAAGCTGCGCTGTCACCCTCCGCCACTCCCATGGGCACCGGGACTCTGCCACATAGTCCCAGGGGTGTGCATGCCCCAGTTGGAGAGCTACTATTATAAATAATTCCACAGGTCAGGTCCAACACCAGCAAAGTCTCCATTCCTTCTTAGCGCCTTGGCTTTCAGCTAACAGTTCATAATAAACCAGAGTTAAAAATCAAGGTGAATTTCCCAGCCTGAAAAAATCCGAGATTAGCTGCAGGTGTGAGAGGTCCCTGAGGAAGTACAATCAATACAAGAGCTTGAATGCACTGAGCATATGAAAAGAATAAAGGCAAATAGACGGTAGGAATAGAGATCTAGGGTTGTATGAGAAACAATTTAGGACTAAGTTAGAACTACATTTCACTGCAAGGTTAGCAATAATATTTTGCTCTTACCTAGAAACGCTACCATTCGCTTTTCATCATTTAGGAGAAAATAGGCAAAATTTATTCAGGGGACATGACTGCTGCAGCATCCAAACTTTCACCAACCCCATGAATCTCCACACCTTCAGATTTGCGGAGTTGGAGTTAGCCTGGAGCTGCCTTAGTTGAGAGGTAAGATGACTGTGAGAAAGGACAGAGCATATGGCTTCTAAGATACCAATCCACCTGCTTCAGTGAAAAAAAGGAAAGAAAATGCAAACATTTCCTCTAGATGTAGCATACAGAGCTCTGATAATAAGCGATGCAGCATCTAAAAACATTCAGCAATCCCAAGAAAGATAAGCAAGTTCTAAAAGACCCCAAATGTCAGGGCAGCTGACACACTAATGAACAGAGAGGAAAGGAACCCTCTTCTCAAAGCTCAGGCATCCTCGCTCTCACTTTGGCTGTGAGGAGAAATCATCAAGCACCGGAAACATCTCACTAAACCGCAGGGAAGAAGAACATGCTATTGGCAACATAGGAACCGAAGCAGAGAGAGAAGGCGAGTCCAGATAGACTCTCGTTTCTGGGCTGTGCATGTGGCTGTTCATCCTTGCTCAGAAGCCATCCTTTCTCAACAAGAAAAGCTCTGTTGCTTACCTTGCTGGACCATTTGCGAGCTTCATCATGGAGCTGCCTGGCAGCCATCATCATCGGCTGATTAATCACCTCCCCGGCTTTCTGCTCAGGGAACTCTTCATCCTTCTCCTCTGGGGGTGGAGGCCTGGGCGGAGGGACTTCACCCTCAGGCAGAGGTGGTTTTGGAGGAGCAAGCTCATCTGTTAGCTAAAAAAGAGAATATGTAGGTTGTAAGTAAAGGCCTAGAAACTACTCCTCCCTAGAAACTACTCCCCCTAGAATTCTTTCCTTTCCTCTGCAAAGCATCCCTAGAAAAGCCACCCACATTCACTCCATACAAGACTACCCACACTGAGCAGCAAGGACCACCTGCTTCAATCTCAACAGAAGCATATTTTCTTCATTTTCTTCTCCACAAAAAGCTAGCAGCTACCGTTTTGGTCACATCCCAGGGAGGCATGTACACCACCACCAGATCAAGGATTCTGAAAACGTCCCCGCGCAAGATGTAAGTTCTCGTCCTGGTTCTATCAGACACCAGCTGCATAGGCAAGTAACTTCTCTGCCCTTGGCCTGAGGTTCCTCATCTGTCAATGGTGGGTAGCGAAACCAAATGCCCTCTAAGATCCTCATTCTAAAAGTCATGACTATGGATCACATAAGAAGGCATTCCCCGGGAATAGCCTGGCCCTACCCACCCACCAAGAGCCCAGCTGGAAAGAATAAAAGGAAGTGCTGGCGGCTTGGGAAGCACCGATCCTCAGCTATGTGCGCAATGACCCAATTTTGTCCTCAACCAACTTAGAAACTTAACATCTTACCCTAACATTAAATATGGAAAAGTGTCAGAGAGTAAATCAAATTATTGCCTTAATAAGCTATTCCAAAGATCAAGGTGTTTCTAATACTGTCAGTTGGAGTAAATGTCTAAAAATAATCACGATTTCTGTTTCTAGGATTTGTGTCTGCAAGATACTGCCCAGCTAGCCTCTTCCTACACCATGGAGAAATATATCCATGGTACTTTGGGGGAGGAGGGTATACCAGAAGATTTTAAATTATGGTTGGGAAAAAAATTTTTTTAAAGCATGCATTACTCTTGTTACTCAAAAAAAAAAAAAAAAGTCAAGTAAAGGGAAGAACCTACATAAGATTCCAACCACCTCAGTTTTACCGTTATCAACTGGGAACATACAAAACCTCCTTACCACAAGCTGTGCAGATTATTTTACTACCACTCGCTACTTCATCACTCATCATATCTACACTTACCGAAGCCAGTTCCTCTGCTGCAGCCACTCCCCGTCACGGCAGACCAGCGCCACACATACCTACCGACCCGTCCTTAAGAACTAGGTTATAACTGCTCTAGATTTAGGAATGAAAATCAAGATCTGCCTCCCTCTGAGCTTCAGATAAAAGCTAAACCAAGCCACCTAGTGACTGAGGCTCGAAAACAATCTACCGCTCTCTTGCTATAGTCACGACATCATACTGCTCAATTCTCCCCATCTCTGAATTTACTCACTCGGAGTTGTTCAAGGTCTGGTGGAGGAGGCGGGAAGTCAGGCTCCTGAGGTTGGAAGGCTTCTCTGACCTTGGCCACTGCTCCTAGGATCCGATATCCCGAGTCCAGGAAGCTCTTTTGCAGGCCTAAACACGAGACACCCTCACTTTCAGCTGGGCAGGTCCCTGCCCCAAAGCACTGTCTATCCAGCAGCAGAACTGGTTTCCATTAACAAAAGCTGGTGACGCTGCCAGTAAGCACCACAGGCAGTGATTGGAGGGGAAGCGGGGTAGGGCAAGGCAGATACCCTGAGGCCTGCAAAGAGTTGAAAGTGTCATAAACCAGTTTTTCTGTAGTGTTCATGGTGCCTTATTGGCTATATACAACTAACAAGCACTCAGGAGATGCCTGGGTGTGAACACTCTGGGCTCAGGTGGCACCCATTGCCTCTCATGATGAGGCAGTTGAGAGATAAGCCTGCCCAACTCAGAACATGGGAGATGTGCGTTTCAGATTGGGCATACGTTCCCTGTAGTACTTCTCACCTTTCTCTCTACTCCTTTGCTCTACTTGGCATTCAGCATGTTATCCCTTACATTAAGCTGTTGCTACTCTATCTGGTCACCTGGAATTCAGGAATCCACTCAAACTACTAGAAACTCCAATTAGGAAACCAAGCATGTCCTTAGTGACAGTGGATTGAGGATGTTAGAAAGATTGTGCCTGAGCCAGGGAGGAACAGGGCAGGGCAGCCCCTCCTTCCCACTCTCTCCCACTGACTACATTCTACTCACAGATGAGCCTAGAAACACTACATGTTCAAAACAGGAAGGAATTCAGGAGATTCCAACCAAAGGAGTGACTCCAGTGATGATCTGCTTTAGTAGTACTAAAAATATGATCAAAATTCACCTAAAGGAAACCTGGATCATTCAGTGTAGGACATAGGAGACCCAGAGGTCAGCTTAAGCCCTCCAGAGTTACCAGAAATAGAGAATGCTTTACAGAGAAAAAAGCATTTTAAGAAAAGCGCAAGAGAAGTTAACACAAGTTACATAAATTAAATAGATGGCAAATTAGTTATCATGCATCTTTTGAGAAATTTCCAAAATAATGACTGACTAGAGCAAAGAGCTCTTTAGCCAGACAACATTAAGAAAGCACAGGGAAGTTAGTCCAGAGAAACTAACTTGCGACAAGCCTGCCAATATTGCAGAGATTTGGATAGAAAAAGACTAATCTAGCATTCTTGAGCTAAGTGTGGTTTTTGCTCCCAGACTTTGTACGTGGTGGTTGTGGGGTACACATTCTCCCACTGTCTTTCCTGAGTCACCTCTCAGCTGAGAGGAGCCCCAGTGCCATGCACTGCTTACCAGGGTCAGAAATGTTTCCAGCCACGGCCTTTGCATCCATGACCATCGGGGAGATGGTTTTGCTCAATTCATCAGAGGCAGCTTTCACGGCCTCACGGAACTTGGGATCCTCAGAGTTCTCCACCTCCCTCTTAGCCACCAGCAGGATCCGGTTGGCCCGACGAGCAATGCTGGTTGCCCCAGCAACCAGCATCTGAGGCTGAATGTTGGCCATGGCTACCTTACACTTGTCCAGGTCTTTTTTAATTGCTTCTTCAGAAGCATCCAACAGAGATTTGGTATCAATGGCTTCGTCCACCAGCCCTGTTAGAACAAAAATAGAATTTAGTTTCAATTTTAGAATAACAGAGACTCCAAAACACTGTTGTCTGCTCGAGTGTTTCACAAGAAAGTACAATGCCCAGAATTCTCTCCTTCAGCTCAGAGCTCTTCCTAACACAATCAAAAGCTTCCAGGTGAACACGACAGTAAAAAAATTTTTAGGAAGTGAGGATGTAGCCCAGAAGGCCATATGGATTTGCAGCATTTGCACCAACCGTGGTCACTGGCCTCCCTGTATCCACCACAGACAACCAGAAATGCAACATCAGGAGGAAACAGGGAAGGCGTCTGAACCCATCACCACCGCACTATCTGTTATAACACTTTCTCCCTCCCGTCTCGCTCCCCAGCCATCTGTTGCTTGCTGGCAGCTTGTAGTGCCCAGGATGAGCCACGCAGAGGATTCCAATAACCCTAACAGCCTGCGTCTTGTTTCTGTTACCTCTCTTCAGACACCTTGGCAGCTCTGCTTTCATGGCTGGCTGCTACGGACCCCTGTCACAGCAGGTTCTGCAGGGACAGCGAAAAGCCTACATTCCTCATTTCTTCCCGTCTCTCCTATCCCTCCCTCCACGGAGAATGAAGAAGATTCAGAGGTGCCACTTCAATTGCACAGACACGGGTTTGTTGGTGGTTGGTTTCTCCTTTTTTAAAAAAAAAAAAAAAAAACCTACCTAGTTGATAAGTTGGAGGAAACTCTGAGACAAGTTGCATTAAATGGTAGCTATTGTGGTTCCTTGAAATGTGAACCCACTGACAATGACAGGGACACTTACTGTATCCACAAACACCGCCTCCCAGCCTCTGAAACCAAACTCTGGATCAGACTGAGCAAAGACGCTATTCAAAGAGAAGATAGGAGCTGCGACAATAAACATCAACTGGGAGGGCGGCATGAAAATAAAAGAGACTCAAAGAGTCTCTCTTCTGACAAAGTTGCAAGGCTTGAATGAGAAGCCGCCACCGCTCAGCAGCCTTGATCAGGGCCAAGTGCACTGTCGAGCACGTGACCGTCCCTTTATCCAATTACAGCTGAGTCGCATAACCAGTCCCGCTTGAGGTTCTCAGAACTCATTCCTCATGGATTAGACAACAAGAACTTTATACAAAATTCTACCTGTCATTTTTTCAACATTATCAATCCACTGGTTCTTCATGGTCTCAAAATGTTCATAAGCGGCTTGATTTCCAGGGTTCCTAAGTAAGATGCGAGCAGCCGAGACCACCTGGCAATGATAAAACAACCTTTAAACACCAGAGCACCCTCACGCTCCAGATCAAACCGGCAGTGAAGCTTTCTCCTCTTCACCTACAGATGGCGCTGTAAAGCCAGAAAGTGGCAGGTCTCGTCACACTGAACACTACAGGTTTGGTCTCATAAACAGCTCCCCAGAATGGGCCCTTCACACAAAGCTTTTACTGTCACAGCCTGATTTTAAGAAGGTAATCAAGTGACAAAGTAAATGCACACTTATTTGATATTTCAGAAGACCATACACAAAACTGACAAATATTTAAATCATTGGTGTCAATTCTTCCATCTTAAAAAACAGCATTAAGGCCCGGGTACAGTGGCTCACGCCTATAATCCTAGCACTCTGGGAGGCCAAGGTGGGAGGATCTTTGAGCTCAGGAGTTTGAGACCAGCCCGAGCATGAGTGAGACCCTGTCTCTACAAAAAATACAAAAAATTAGCCGGGTGGGGTGGCACATGCCTATAGTCCTAGCTAATCAGGAGGCTGAGGTGGAAGGATCCCTTGAGCCCAGGAGTTTGAGGTTTCAGTGAGCTATGATCAGATACACTGCTGCACTCCAGCCAGGGCAATAGGGCAAGACCCTGTCTCAAAAAAAGGGGGGGGGAGCATTAAGAAAAATACTAAAAATTACTCAAAACTGATTTATAAATGATATTAATAAAAATAACCTGTCTATAGTTAACAGAGTGCTTTCGCATCCATTATCTTACTGAATCCTCACAAAAATCCAATGAGAGAAACAGGATAAGTAATATTTCCACTTTATAGCTGCAAAAACCAAGACTCAGAAATTTTAAGTGGCTTTCTCTAGAGGTCTGAGCTAGTCAGGGATAGCAGTTCGGAAGAAAGAACTAACATTTACTAAGTATCTGGTAAGATAAAAGCTGTACATGCATATTCTTAATCCTCAAAACAACCCATTAGAAAGGAATTCGCTCCATTTTACAGATGAGGAAACTAAGCCTCCAGGTCACAGAGGATTCAAGTCCAGATCTGTCTACAAAGCCCTCATTCATTTCCATAATGGCTGTCTTAAGCCTAGTTTCGTTTCTCTTTTTTAGGAATCTCAGTTTTATACTAAATTCTTTGTTTTATGGAAGCTTATTTAAAAAGTAAGACATGTTCGTATATTTTAAAAGTTGCACAAGTGTGACTATTCAAGAGAATCTAATTCGTCAGTATACCACGTAGGCAAAAGTTGAATAATTAGGAAACATGTCCTGTCTCTCCCCACAAGTTCCCACATAAGTCAACATCACAGATTTGTACAGCCGAGCATAATTCCTAATATATGATAGGCACTTAATAAATATTTGCTGAATAAATGAATGAAAAAAATGGCTCTTCTATAATTTGAACAGAAAAAAACTGCACAAACATCACACTAAATGATATTGAGCTGGTATTTTTAAGAACATCTATCACATATTAGGCCTTTAATTCCTGTTCAGTTAGTTTCTTTTGCTCCCAATCTTCTTTTGCTCCCAAACTTACTACTTATACCTTGGTTATACAAATGATTGTATACCTTGGTCATATAATTAAGTAGAAAAAAGAAAATAAGTTACGGACACAGCTGAATTTTTTTTTAAACATCCTCACAAAGATGTTGGGAAAGATATAAACTCTAAAATCAAAACAAACTACCCTCTCAAGATTATCCGAATATTTTCCTAATTATGCGTGTGTGGCACACATAATTATGTATATATATAAAGTAGAAAGTCCCCTATAATCCTAACCTTAGCGATCACTAAGTTTGACACCAGAGTATATATTTTTTTATGTCATCTAATAATAAATGTTCAAAAATGTAAAGAAACTGTTCCGTAATAACTTTCTTTACTGAATAGTGTATGATGAGTATTGAAACGAAGAGTGAGCAAAACCCAACCTGGGGTGTGAGTTCTCGGGCCGTCTTCACTGACGCCTGAATGCCTTCCACCGTTGACTTATTAGCAGTACCAACAGCAGCCGCCTTCTCTGCCGTGGCACCAAGCCTTCCTGAATGGTTTTCAAAGTTAGCCGCCCTCTCATCAAATACCTTGAGGAGAAAACAAAGACGTCAAGAAAATTTATTTCAATAAAATGGATCAGGCAGCCTGAGAAAAAGTTTCTCTCTTTAGCAGAGGCAGCAAATGTTCAAACAAAGACTTTAGAGATGAAATCAAACCCTAGTTAATAAAACAATAGTCAAACTCCAAATCTTGGCCTTGGCAGATCTCCTCAGAGGTTTAAGACACACATAACACACACACACACATCTGCACACGCACGCTTTAGTTTCAGTTCAACTAGTGCTTACCAAGTACAAGCAGAACACACAGGATGGTATACTCTGCAACAGGTAATTCACAGAATGCGAAGACTAAGTAATTCCTAGTCTCAAACACTTATCCTTTAGTTTGAAGAAGACAGTCAAACCCACTCCAGGCTCTGTCATAGATGGCTGGGTGGACTAACAGCCCGGAATATCCACAGAGAGTCCTAAACTGAGCTCTAGCCTGCCCAGAACAGTATCCCTCATATATCCCATTACCATTAATGTTGTAAAAACTCTGCCCCTGACCTCCAAGGGAAAAACAATAGCTCAGACTCACACTCGGGCATGACACAGGGCAAGGATGGCTGATTTTTATTAACCCCAAATGCAAAACCATCTACCTAATTGTTCATTCTGCTCTCAAATTTTAGAAAAGTTAACTTTTCCTTCAACATGGGTATTATGTAAGGTTGCATCCATGAAAGGGACTATTTAACTCTTTAAAGCTCTTTAGTCATTTATTTGTTTGGATAACATTATTAGAATGGATACTTGAAAAAGCAAGGCATACCAAACAGCACCGGGTCAGGTTTAGACTACATACACGGCATGTCAGGAACTGCCTGGCAGAATACATCCTTCTTTTTGCCTCTTCCTGAATGTATGCCACCCCACTCGGAGACCAATTCTGGCTCCAGGAGACAATCTCTAAAGGTCTCCTGGTTTACTAGCAAGCTCTACGCTCACTGCCTGTGTCCTGTGTCTGTCCTCTCAAGTCTCTTCCCCATCCTGGCCTCCTGTTTGGACTCAGCTACCTGGGTTCCTACCATTCAATGCTCAGAACCTCTGCCTAAAATCCCTGATCTCCTAGTCCCCTTCTCCTGGCCTCAGTCCTTTTACCCTAGCTGGGCTCCCACACTCAGGATCTACAGGGCTTCTGTCTGCCTTAGTTAACCACCTCGATCCCAGACCACGGCTGCTGCTCCTTTGATTTAAGTGACTGCTTAACTTGCTTTTCTTGTCACCCAATCAAAATTTACTGAGCACCTACTACTACATGCCAGACCCTGGGATAGGTACTGAAATGAATAAGATACAATATCTGCATGTCAAAGAACCTAGTGAGGGAAATGTGCCCGTAAACAGATATTTATAAAGCAACGTGCTATGTACAATAATAGAGCTAAGCACTGATATTAGGGGAGCAAAAGAAGAACTTAACCTATCTAGGAAGCAAACAATCACAGGATAAACAGAAATTAGCTTGAAGACAAAAAGGGGAAGATAATTAGGCAGAGAGACAGAAAGAAAAGAGACATGGAACAGACAGAATATGCGGGAAACTAGAAGCAACTAGGTCCTGCTGGGGCAAGAACAGAGAGGCAGGGGTTTGTAGGAAATAAGTATCGAAAGGTTATTAGAAGCCAGGTCAGTCACAGAGCTCTGGCTTCATCCTACATGAAAGGGAAAGCTCCAGTGAAGGGTTTAAGCAGAAAAGTATCAGGATCAGATTTGTATTTTGATTTTATTGGTGGCCTAGTGACAGATTCAAACACCAGTTAGAGCTCTGTAGTCATACAGGCAGCGGGGGACAAGGATCAGAATTTAAGCTGTGGCAACACGAATGGAAAATGGAAAGTATTCAAGAAATATTTGTGAGGTCAATTTTGCATGCCCTAGCTGCTTACTGGTATGAGATGATGGGAGGAAGAAGGGAAGAGGCAATAGAGACTCACAAATGTCCAAGAGAGAACAGAAGACAACATATGCTGAGCTATCTTTGAAGCATCTAGGTGGAAAGGACCAACAGACAGTTGGTCTGAAAGTCAGAGAAGAAGTCTGGGATGAAAAAATAACAAATCAGCCCGCCTAAGGGTTGACCTGAACTGCTTAATCTAGGCTAGAGAAAAAAAATTGGGGTCATTTGGAAATAAGAATAACACAAACTTCGACCCACCAGTCCTACACTGTCTTGGGTACCTGACCCAAATCGCTTCTCCTTTGCTGCCAATACTATAAAGCCTGGAAAACCAAATACTTGCTTTCCTAAATTACTCTGCAGCTTAGGTGGCCATGAGACAGAGTTCTAGCCAATGAGATAAAAGCAAAGCTCTCCTGGAGGGTTTCTGGGAAAGCTTTTATGTTCATTCATTCAGCACCAACAATGTGCCAGGCATTGTTCTAGGAACTGGGAATAAAGCAATGAGGAAACAAAGTCTCTGCCTGGGTGGGGCTTTCATGCTAATGGAAGGGAGACTGACAGAGGAGAAAAGGAGGATGTGGAGATTAAGAAATCCCTGGGGGTGGCGTTGCTATGGTAGGTGGTCACCCAAAAGTGACATTTCAGTAGAGAGCTAAAAAAAAGTGAGTAAATGAATAATAGATATAGTTATCTGTGGCAAGACCAGAGAGAACAAGGGCAAAGGCTCCAGTATTCCTTGTACATGTTCAGAACATGTAAACATGCTAGATATTTAGAATATGTAAACATATACAAGGAATACTAGGAACACAATTCAAGGAGGTCAACCTGGACAGGGGAGCATGAGGAGGAAGGGTGGTACCACATGAGGTCAGAGACGGGGGACCAGATTCAGTGTTGTGTTGAAGCCACTTGTACCGACTCAGACACCAGCTTACGAGAGCCAAACGTGCCCATCTCCTCCCAATTACGCTTTCGGTGACTTCATGTTGACACAGCCATGGTGGGAGTATTTACATCATGGAAATCAACAAATATTACAAATCAGGGCTGTTTATTTTCCTGGAAAGTTGGTTTACCAGCACATCACTGACATTGTTAGGACTCCAGCTTCACTCTCGGACAGGGGGAGTCACTGGAAGGGTTTGTGTAGAGGAAGGACATCAAATGATTTAAAAGATTGTCCTGATTTCTGTGTTGAAAATAAAGAGCCCTAATAAAAGGGACAGTTGTGTCCTGAGTACCCCCATCCTTCATTGCTTCTTGACTTTAACAGGATGCCTGGGGCCGCAACAGCCATCCCACGCCATGAGGAAAAGACCAAGAAAATCACAGAAATGCCAGTTTTCACGATGTTAAGCTGCTGAACCACTGCCAAAGCTATCTATTTTCATGTTTCTTGGTTTGCAATGAAAATAAAGCCCTTTTTCATCTCTGATGGTCAGGTCTACTGCTTGCAACTAAAGACATTCCTAACTGGTTTACTTGGGGACTAAAAGAAGAGATGGCAAGGTTTTCCCCTTCTACCCTTCCCTTCCACCCTTCATCTGCAATTTCCCAACCACTGCTCCTGTTGTACACTGTAATCACATCTCACCTTTACACATATCTATAGGGCAGGCCAACAGACAAAATGGAAGCCCTCAGATACCCACCTCTTCCCTACCGGGTGCATCGGGAGGGGCAGTGGCTGCCACTGCCAACAGCTTGATGGGAGTTGTGGTATCACTGAAAACATCCGACACCTCCTGAGTCATGGCCTCCTGCATCCGAGCTTTCAGGTCCTTAAAAACATTGTTTACAAATGAACATTTTCAGAAATATCCCAAAAGCATATCTGCTAATGTCCTTAAGTCACTGACACATCGATCCATTCATTCAGTCTTTTATTCAATACATATTTGAGCGTCAACTGTGTACAAAGCACTGAGCTAGCACAGAACAAGTGTAACTTACGAATCGTGCTCTCTCAGAGGTTAGTGGTCTCATAGAAGAAGTAAGACATGACCCACATGTCCCCAGAGACTCTTCCACCCAATCAAGGGATCTTATTTCCTTTCTTGGTGGCTTCTACAGGGTTGAGCCCTAAGAAGGCTCAATGAGATGAGAGAGTTCCACACCATTCCCAATGCTGGAGGGGCCTTGTGACAGCCAATGGTGACTGTAAGGATTGTTTGGTGCATGTATTATCAAATTTCTAAGCAATTTATTTCCTTAAGAAAAAAGGAATCAAGAATGGGAACTTTTTTAATCCAGGTTTTTTCAACTAAGTTTCTAATATACTAATATATGTATCAATTTATTAACATGGGACAAAAGAAAAGGATTCTTAGTAGAAAGCTCTTTTCACAGTTATCACGCATAGTCCAGTTTAAGTTTTCTGAATTTATACAAAGATGTCTCTATCACCCTCACTGTTTCTCAAGATGGGTGGTGTGCAGGCTGGTGATGCCTGAGATGATTTTAGGTGTTATGTACGCAAATGTTTTTATTTTAGTAATTATGTTATTTAGTAATTAAAGGATAATAGAAAAAACTAGCTTATCAAACCCATGATTTCAGGATTATTATGAAGTTTTCTTTTAAATTTTAAGTTTTAAAAAGGAGTCCATTTTAAGAAAAACAATGACTAAATAAAAGTACAGGTGATATGTGGATAGAACAAAATCATGAAGCGCTATTGAATGAGTGAAATTTGGGAAACACAAATTTAGTTGCAACCACATACTCGTGAGCTTTTTCCTAATAAGCTCTGGATTTCCATATATCTTTTACTTTCCCTAGACGCAAGAAATTATATATTTTTAAAAACTCCGTCTCCCCTCGTTCATTTTTCAATAATAGTAAGCATTAAAAATATAATGACACTTCGGGAGGCCAAGGTGGAAGGATCACTTGAGGCCAGGAGTTCAAGACCTGCCTAGGCAATATTGAGACACTGTCTCTACAAAAAATAAAAAATTTAGCCAGGCATGGGAGCATGCACCTGTATACCCAGCTACTTGGGAGGCTGGGGCAGGAGGATCACTCGAGCCAGGAGTTTGAGGTTGCAGTGAGCTATGAGGAAGCCACTGCACTCTAGCCTGGGCAATGGTGCAAGACCTTATCTTGGGGGGAAAAAAAAAAAAATGAGTTCTACCTTTAAGGAGTCTTGGAGCTGAGACGCAAGTGTTCGTGCCTGAGGACTCTCCCCTTCCCCTCTGGCAGCCAGGTCAGCCAGCTGGGCCGTCAGCTGATCCACTCTGTCACATTTGGCAAGAAGATCTTGGCGATAAGGCCCCATCATGACATTAGCCAGACGATGCCCTTCGGCCACAAGCCCCCGGATGGCAGCCTGACCTGGACCAAGAGAAAAAAAATGAAATTCGCATAGACCCAGAGAAAGCAACTGAAATGCCATTCTAGTAAGTTTTTTCTTTTTTTAAATAATAACATTTAATGAGTGGGAAATTCCCTAAAAAAGAAAAAAATTGGAAAATACAAAAAAAGTATAAATAAGAATATATAAAACACCATAATCCTATCACTTAGAGATTAATATATTAGAACATTTCCTTCCAGTCTTTTTAAAAATTCATTCCATATACCTATACACACATATATTTCTCTTTTACAAAATTGGGATCATACCATACATTGACTTTTATTCCTTGATCCTTTTTATTTAACATTTTAATTCTTTTTATTTTTCCACTTAACTATCTTTGAAAATCATGATCTAAAAATCTATGTAATATTTTATCATATTAACCATGATCACTTCACCTTTTACTCATCATTAAACAGTTATACTGTGTACATACATTCTTATATATAACTCCTTGGAAACACATCTAGTTATTTCTTACAAAAAAATCCTTTAAAGTCAAATTGCTGAGTCCATGGGTATGAGCTTTTTAAAAGCACTTGACATATAATACCAAGTTCAAAAAGTTTGTACCAATTTATTTCTCCACCAGTAAATTATAGATCTGTCCAATTCCCCAACCCCTCACAACTCTGGCTACCACTAATTAAAAAATTTATCTTTTTATCCAATGGATATAGCAAATGAAGTAAGTAGATCTTTCAGCATCAACAGGCTTGCTATTATAAAATGACAGATCCATTCCTAAAGTCTCCCCAAAATAAAAATTTTAGGTTATAAATGTCACAGGTGACTGTGTGTTGTAGGAGCTCTCACAACTGAAATAACCTTGGCAGTTAAGTGCCTTATTCTTATTTTCAAAAATTCTATACTTTGCAAGGACAATAATAACAGAGACACTATAGAATGGATATATACACAGGAGTGGCAATAATTAGTTCAGTTTCAATTTCAACATGAAGACCTTTCTATTTGCCCACAACAAAATCATCTATTCTCTAATATTTCTTGATTAAATCACGGGGATTTTATTACCTACATTTGGAAATGGAATCACAGTGCAAAATGACTGACTCACTAGGGGCTAAAGATGTTACACCTAATTACAGATGTTACAGGACCCCTATCAACAACTTGCTTATTTGCACTGAGACCAGTTTAACGAGGGTTAAGTGCACCGAAGCCCTTACCGACTCCCCGGTCATCCAGTGTGGGATTATCGATCCACCGCTGTGCTTGCTCGATCTTGCCCTCGAGGTGCACAGCTGCTTTGGCGGGTCTGCTGTTGGCCACAGCCCTGTTGGTTTTGGTCTGCAGGTTCTGCAGGGCCGTGGCCACCTGCTTGGCCAACGCTCGAGCCTCTGGGGAATCTCCTTTCCCCCTGCAGAGAAAAAAACAGCCCTCTTGTCACACACAGACACAGTTCACATTGAGATAATTTCATTGCTAATACGAACGCTAATGAGTTGACAAATTGCTAATTATTACCATTAATTTGGTTTGAAAGGGATGGTTTCTTTATTTGGACTTTATATAAGTAATCAATAATTTGAAATCAGATTATTTTGTTCTAGTTAAGAAATCAAATATGAGTTTGCATCACTCTAGCTCAAATAAATTATTTGGTTAGCTGAGCTCAACCAATCATCACTAGGTTAGCTGCACCCTCAGCCTGCCATCCCTGAAAACACTGGCTCCCTCTGGAACTAGGGGGGCCCAGGCAGCCACGTTTGTTGTTGTACTAGTTGTAGTAGAAGTAGTTGTAGTACTATCTTTTGAGTCCTAACTCTGCCAGGTACTGTTGCAAGCACTCTTCTTATACTATTTAATCCTCACAACAACCCAATGAGGTAAATGGCAGTATTATCCCTATTACCCAAAACACAAAACTGAGGCACATGATCAGATAACTTGCCCAAGGTCCCATTACTTACTTTGATGGAGACAGGATTCAAACCCAGCCCTGTGACTTCAAAGTCCTCACTCTTAAACTACTATACCTTTGATATCACATAATCCCCAATCTTTGCCATAACTGATTGAACTGGGTGGTTATCTAATTCAAAGACAACATATCCACAGCCAGACAGGGCACTCAATTAGATTCTGGTGGTTCTCAAAGTCCAGTGTGAATAAAAGTCACCTGGTATCTTTTTTTTTTGAGATACAGTCTCACTCTGTCACCTGGGGCTAGAGTGCAGTGGCACCACCATAGCTCACTACAACCTCAAACTCCTGGGCTCAATCGATCTCCTGCCTCAGCCTCCTGAGTAACTGGGACTACAGTCACAGGCCACCATGCCTGGCTAATTTTTTCTATTTTTTGTAGAGACGGGATCTTGCTTGTGCTCGGGCTGGTCTTGAACTCCTGGCCTCAAGTGATCCTCCAGCCACAGCCTCCCAAAGTGCTAGGATTATTATAGGCGTGAGCCACGGCACCCAGCCTTATTTTTAAACACAGATTGTTAAACCCACCATCAAAAGAGATTCTGATTAAGTATGTCTGGGGTGGGGTCCAGGGGTCTGCATTTTTAACTTTTTCAAGTGATTCTGAGACAGGCGATCCTTAGCCCATGCTTGAAAAAGACACTGCATAATCAACCAGTGATGGGATCTGGAGCTGGTAAGTCATATTAAGCCTGAGCCATGGTAGCTGAAAGCCAGAGAAAGAACCCCCCAATAAATAAATAAGGTTGACACAAAGAGTGAAACAGACATAGATGCCTCTATATATTTTCAGCAAACCTCCACTTTTTACTTAAGCTAGTTCCTTGCAACCAAAGAACCTGAACAAGAGTATCAACACAAAAATAAAGACAATCACAATTATATCACGAAGGGAGATAACTGCCCCCAAAACCTTATTCCAGAGATGTCAACTTCTAACCATTATGAAAATACAAAGAATCTGACTCATTTTACATCTCAAGTCCACTTAGCCATAGAAAAGTCACCTTCAGGCTAATCTTATCTGTCTCATCTGTAAAAATGAAAATATTAGCCTCGCTGCCAGAATGACTAATTTAGATACTCTGTTAAGAGCTCCTTTATGAGTATAAATTTTTATAACATTGTCCATTATAAAGTTGGACAAAGAAGGTATTTAACATCGTTCTGATCATGGCTACTCCTGCTGCTAGGAGGTTATGTACATGTACATTTGTGCGTATGTTACAGTAATAAGCAATGATGGCTGAAGTGACCACACATGAAGGTCTGCTGTTATCTCCATTACCATTAATTATCTCTTCATCATTAGGAAACGTTAACGATGCCTGTTATGTGTATGGACTTGTGTTAGGTCCTGAGAATACAGAATCTTTGTCTTTGAATATTTTAAAATCTATTATGAATATAAACACTATACTAGTGGGTTAATATTAATGAACACAGGCCTAACTGTATAGACATTATATTTTACAATTGATAAATTATGTTTTCCCCACCTAAATAATTCAAGATTTGAGGCATAAAACAGTGCTCCCCAAATAACTGAGCTTGACCTATAATCAAATTCGAGCTGTTACCCGAGTTGGTGTCTATCACCACAACCTCCTGCAAAGTATGTCTACTCCCACCAAACTTCTTTCACCATCCTAGGCAGGAGTTTGCCTTCTTAGCCAGCATTGCCCTTAGTCAATAGAAGACTTCAAAGAACTCTAAAGTACCCCTCACTGGGGAAAAAAAAAAAAAAAATTAGGCTTGTCCCATGGAAGAACAGGAGATGAAACATGTAAGTTAAATGAAAAGCAAAATATCTCAAGACTCTTGACTATGGATATCCCTGGAGAATGGGGCTGGAAGACTGAGGTGGAAAAGAGCAACTTTACTTTGGATGCTATACCCTTCCTTAGTGTTCTTTTAGCATGTTTTGCAGTTTTGCTTTGTTTTATTTAAAGAGAGAGAAATACATATCAAAAGAAGAAAGCGACACTTCTTTTCCATATAATCAAAGTAGATGCCAAGGAAGTCTTTAAGAGAAGAGGCTATGGTAAGTAAGGATGTTGTTACAGGAACAATCACCCAGGAAATGTAATTTAAGGATCTTTTATAACTGCTGCTTACAAAATAGCATTACTGGGATGAAAGAAAGTACCTGCTTATGCCTCTCCCCTGCCCTACACACACATGAGTCTTTGCATAGCTAGGCACAAGAATTTTCCTCCTACATCTGTGAAACAGGTATGTCACAAATATGATAAAGCAGGGAAAGTCCTAGCTTAGTGATTTCAAAACACATCTCGAAAAAGGATTTCTTAGCATATTATATTTATTAATTTAAAATTAAGTCACCGGCAATAAATCATTAAGCCTCAGTTGTATCACTGATACGACAGAAGCAGTATCTGATCCAGTCATGTCAGACAGAATCAACGACGACACAGTGGAGGAGCATCACGCATGCATTTAGCCTAGGGGAATTCAAATATGAATGTTCTTAGGGGAAAAAAGAGACAGGGAGAGGAAGGGGCGAGAGAAAAAATATACGAAAGGGCAATCTAAGGGATTAAATACATACTGTCTTCGTAGGTCTGCTAATTTAGAAGTCAGAGCAGATATTTCTCCAAGGGAACGTAGAATGTCATCTCTTTCTTTAGGATCATCACATAATTCTGCTATTTTCCGAGCTTCAGCCAAAGCCCCTCGAATCTGTTCTTCTCCTTCTGGTCCACCATTGGGATCTGCGAGCCAATTCTACACACACGAATGGAGAGGACGCACACAGTGATCTCCTCGTGAACCATGTTGCATTAAACTTAACGAGGCCATCAGAAATATTTCTAATCACAAAGCACACCAGTAGTCATTTTTATAATGCTGATTCTTATCATTGTACAGAGATTCTTAGCTCAGGGAAGATCGAATCAATCCCTCATCTTTTTAAAATCAGTTTTTTTAATCCCCATTAGAATAAAGTACCTTCCCAAGCTTTATCTCATCTTTAAATTAACCACATCTTATTAGTTCTTCAATTTCTCAAACATTTGTGTTTGTGCAACGCTTTAAAATCATTTACAGTAGAGTAGCAGCAGAAAACTTTAACCCTTTAACATTGCTATGACCAAACATCTGTGGATTCTGAAACAAGGAATAGTTTTAATGTTCTGTAATCTATAATAGGAAGTAGCATTCTCTTGGTACTCAGAGTGCTTACTTTTAACTAATTGAAGTATTGAAAATTAAGATCTTTATTTCAAAATATACATAAACATTAGTCTAAACCTGTGGTGGTAAAGGAGGTGTTAATATTGGTAAGTGCTGGGAATCAGTCATCACTTAGAAACAACCATTATCCAACCACAGTAAAGGCTGAGAGAGAGAGGATATTAGGATATTTATGGAACATTTTCTCTTTTATTTCCCACCCTCCTGAAAATCCTCATCACTACCTGGGCAGCATCAATCTTCTTCGCAATGCTCTGCTTTGAGTTTGTCATGGCTTCCAGCTTACGAGCTGCATTTTCCACTTTTGCTGTGAGCACATCCAGACCCTGAGACACCTGCTGGGCTTTCTGCATGGCCACCGGTGAAGATCCTTGTCCTCTACTCAAAACAGACAGATGTTGTCATTGTACTCTCTCAAATACCTAATAACATAATATTCCTAACACCACAGTACATGTTAGTTTTGTTAACATGAATGTCTTTTTCCTTTTCATCAGTAGATCTGGGATAGTACAAGAAAAAGAAACAAACAAAGCATGACACCCAAACCATCTACTTTCTCTTTTGCTTATAAAAATACACATTAGCTTCATGGAATTAAATAACCACTTTGAAGACCAGGCCAGCAAATTTTGATAATAATTTTTCTTGGCTGGGTGCGATGGCTCACGCCTGTAATCCCAGCACTTTGGGAGGTCAAGGTGGAAAGATAGCTTGAGGCCAGGAGTTCAAGACCAGCGTGGGCATCATAGTGAGACCCCATCTCTACAAAAAAATTAGCTGGGTGTGGTGGCACATACCTATAGTCTCAGCTACTTGGGAGGCTGCAGTGGGAGGATTACTTGAGCCCAGAAGTTCAGGATGGCAGTGAGCTATAACTGCACTACTGCACTCACTACACTCCAGCCTGGGCAACAGAGCAAGCGAGACCCTGCCTCTTAAAGACAAAAAAAAAAAAATTCTCTTGGTGGTGATTACATAACCAAATCCAAACTTCAGTGGGAAAACGTGCTTGTGATCTTATTGCTATGCAGGGGCTTTGTTACCATAGTAATATGTGCTTTAGCAATAAGTAGGCCGTTAAATTGTCTTATTTACAGACAAGTATACATTGAAAATGTTTCAGAAGGCAGCACACATAGTGTTTTAAAAGCATACCACACTGAGACCAAGCAGATCTGTGTTCAAATCCTGACTTCTTGGTACTTATGTATCTTGTTTATGATGTTTAACCTTCTTGGGCATCAGTTTTTTAACTTATATAATGAAGGTAGGTAAAAATAATCGCCCTGCTTATTTAACAGAGTGGCTTCAACATCAAGATAATATACTTGAAAATACTTTGGCAATAAAAAAATACAAATATATAACTTACTATTATTACTGAATTATCGTCATTACTATAATAAACCTAATAAGAATCTTAAATGTCTACCTTCTAGTTCTAGACAACCTATAAATATCAAAACTAGTTAGTATTGAAGGGGAAAAAAGCACATTGTCATAAGAAACCATTGTTTGGCACCAATTTACTAAAGAACTAATTTCACTATTTTCCTCTCTCAGATATGGTACACTATTATTACCAAAAATGATAGGAGTTAGTGGAAACTTTTTTTCTCTATGCAAGAGACATTCCAAGTCATAAAGATTTGCCATCATTATACAAACTCAGATTTTTTAATCCACCCAGCCTGCTAAACTCAATGATGGGGGTGGCGACATTATTATTTGGTAGAATGGCATGACTAATCATAATAATCTGAGCTTCTAATTTTAGGATGAACTCCAAAACATCTTTGTTTTCATTCATAATAATATTGATCTGTTATTCATTTATCTATCCTCTTTTCTAAATTCATCTCTGTTTTTCATCTATACCAATACCGAAGTAATGAACTCTATAAATTTATTGCCAGGTATATAAAAGGCATGTATACACCTTTTACTTGGATTTGAAGCCTTCCTTGTACAAGGCAGAAGAATGGAAGACTTTCAGGAAACCTACGCCTTATGATTTTATTTGCTTTTTTTCTTCGAAGCTAGTGATTCATGATGAGGGATCTTTTTGGTATAAGAGTCGAACTGTGAAAAAGTAAAAATATTTATGGGCTACATAGTTGATTCATTCAAAATAAAAAGTTGATTGAGTCCCATGTGGGTAAAAATATATACTTACAACTAGAAACTCTACATGGCCGAACAGAAAAATATCAATGAAGACACTGTTACTGCATTTCAGCCACTAAAATGTTAAATAGCTGGGTATATTTAAGAAGGGCTAACAGGGAGGTAGCTTTCTAATCTCTCACTGTGAAAGGATAGTGCAGGCTCCACTGTGAAGCAGGCCCACAGCTACTCATCACTGTTCTAAGCCTTTTCTCTTTCCAGATTAATGGTTGATCACATACAACAAGTACCTCATTCTTTTGCTCATATTCATCTTTTTCTAAACACATACAACTGTGTATTTGAGAATTCCATGTGAAAACTGTCTACCACACTGTGAAAAGGCACAAAAAGTGAGAAATCAGAAGAGCCAAGAATCTTGTCAAACTGCATTGGCATTTTTCCGAATGAGAACAAAACTTCTTTTTGTCCTTTCTACAGAGTTCTTGTCATGCTCATGGGGTGGGGGGAATGCGGGGAGACTGCTTCTCAGCAAGAGAAAAGATTCACTAAGTTCAATGAGATCACATTTATTTAAGCTGTTTCTTCTTGACTTCAAGATAGAGACTCAACCTGAAATCCCTGGAGCTTCCAAGGCTACAGTGATTCCACAAACCTCTGGAATTATATGTAATATTGTATGGACATGTTTATATGCATCTTTTTAGGTAGAAATGAATGCTTTCAACAGATTATAAATGTGATCTTCATCTAAAAAAAAAGGTTAAGAACCATTCCTTTAAGATCTGTATTCTTACAATTCTGGAGGCATCAATTTGCCAGACTTCAAGCTATACTGCAAGGCTACAGTAACCAAAATACCATGGTACTGGCACAAAAACAGAGACATTGACTAATGGACAAGAACAGAGAACCCAGATATAAAACCATCCTCATTTTGCCATCTAATCTTTGACAAAGCACACAAAAACATACGCTGGGGAAAAGAATCCCTATTCAATAAATCGTGCTGGGAAAATTGGATAGCCACATGTAGAAGACTGAAACAGGATCCACACACCTCTCACCACTCACAAAAATTAATTCACAATGGAAAACAGACTTAAACCTAAGGCATGAAACTGTAAGAATCCTGGAAGAAAATGTTGGGAAAACCCTTATAGCTATCAGCCTAGACAAAGGATTTATGAGGAAGACCCCAAAGGCAATCACAGCAGCAACAAAAATAAGTGGGACCTGATCAAAGTAAAAAGCTTCTGCACAGCCAAGGAAGCAATCAATACAGTGAACAGACAACGTGTAGAATGGGAGAAAATATTTACATGCTATACATCTGATAATGGGCTAATAACCTGAAATCTATACAGAACTCAAGCAAAACAGAAAGAAAAAATCAAACAACGCCATTAAAAAGTGGGCAAAAGATATGAACAGAGGCTTTTCAAAAGAAAAAGGACTAATGGCCAATAAACATATGAAAAAATGCTCAATGTCTCTCATCACCAGGGAAATGCAAATCAAAACCACAATGAAATATCACCTAACTCTAGTGAGAATGGCTTTTACCAAAAAGTCACAAAACAACAGATGCTGGAATGGATACAGGGAGAAAGGAACACTTATACACTGTTGGTGAGACTACAAACCAGTACAACCTTTATGGAAAGCAGTATGGAGATATCTCAGAGAACTAAAAGTAGAATTACCATTTGATCTAGCAATCCCATTACTGGGCATTTACCCAAAGGAAAAGAAGTCATTTTATTTAAAAAAGACACTTGCACTAGAATGTTTATTGCAACACAATTCACAGTGGCAAAGGTGTGGAATCAACCCAAGTGCCCACCAATACATGAGTGGATCAATAAAATGTGGTATATGTACACCATGGGGTACTACTTGGCCATTAAAAAATCAGGAACTAATACCTTTTGTAACAACCTGGATGGAACTGAAGACCATTCTTCTAAGTGAAGTATCACAAGAATAGAAAAACAAATACCACATGTACTCACTATTAAAATGGAACTAATCAATCAACACTTACATGCACATATGGAAGTAAAACTCAATGGAAATCAAGAGGGTGGGAGGGGGGAGGAGGGGTTGGGTAAATTCACACCTAACGGGTACAATGCACACTATCTGGGTGATGGGTACACTTATAACATTGACTCAAACTATAAAAGCAATATATGTAACCAAAACATTTGTACACCTGTAATATTCTGAAATTAAAAAAACAAAAATCTGTATTCTTAAGCCTATTGCGTTAATACTTTGAGACCAAAAGGTATAATGGTGCACGACATGTAGAGGAGTGTTTCTGAGTCCTATATGTATAGAGATCCCGTGTATCACAACTATCTCAAGATGTTTCAAGACATTTCTTAAAGCAAAATTAAACTTCACCTACACTAGTATAGCACCGTACTTCAATTTTTCTTAAAGCTTATATTATAAAATTCCGTAAAAATAAGGATCTTCAATCCTAGCACTCTGGGAGGCCAAGGCAGGAGGATTGCTTGAGGTCAGGAGCTCAAGACCAGCCTGAGCAAGAGCGGGACCCCATCTCTACTAAAAATAGAAAAAATTAGCCAGGCATCATGGTGCACACCAGTAGTCCCAGCTACGCAAGAGGCTGAGGCAAGAGGATCGCTTGAGCCTGGGAGTTTGAGGTTGCAGTGAGCTATGATGATGCCATTGCACTCTAGACCAACAGAGCAAGACCCTGTCACCACAAGAAAAAAAAGAAGAAGAATCTTTTAGAACTTCATTAACTCCATTAACCCTATGGATGAATTCCAGACAAATCTCTATTATATTGCATTTTCTTAATAGCAACTATGTACATTTAGTTTATGGGGGGAAAAGTTCTAAAAGTCAATATTGAGGAGGATATGAGGAAGGTAAATCAATTATAAAACCAAATAAATAATGGCAAAATAGCGGGAAAAGAACAGAACTTTCATGTGAGGAATGTAAGTCCTTCTAAATGACCGGGCCCAGAGAGACATTACAATGAGACAGCAATCATGTCCTACTCCTCCTTTTGAGCTAGTATTCATCTCTTGAAACTGCTTGCTATTGCCACAAGTAGCTATAAATTAACCTAATAATGCTGCACTGTACACCATAACCCACATCCTATAGCTTGACAATGTACAGTCGATCACTAATCAATGTTATTTGTGTAAACCAGGGAGAGTTCTTGACAAAAAACTTTGCATAACCCCACTCCCTGTCCCCCCACCCCCTTTTTTTGCCTTTAAAAACCTGCTTGTAACACAGGCCAAATGGAGCTCATATCCAAGGTTACTCAGGTCTGAGTCTTCCAGGCAGCTGTTCTTACTTTGGCTCAAGTAAACTCTTTTTTATCTGAAAGGATCTCGCTCTGTTGCCCAGGCTACAGTGCAGTGGCATGATCATAGCTCACTGAAATCAACCTCAAACTCCTGGGCTCAAGCAATCCTTCTGCCTCACCCTCCTAAGTAGCTGGGACTACAGGCATGTACCAACATGCCCAGCTAATTTTTTTTATTTTCTGTAGAGACGGCATCTCACTATATTGCCCAGGCTGGTCTCAAACTCCTGGCCTCAAGCTATCCCCCAACCTCAGTCTCCCAAAGTGCTGGAATTATAGGCATGAGCCACCGCACCTGGCTTCAAAATCGTTAAATCATGTTTTGTGCTTTAGCCTCTTCCTTTTATGTCAACAACAGAAATTCAAAAAAGTCCAGAAATTACCAACTTAGAGGATAACCCATATAAATGATTTTTAAAATGACATGTGAAATAATTCCAATGTTTTCACTCTGTTCCTTTCTATTCATCCTTCATAAAACATATCTACCCCAAGCAAGACCTCACCACTGCCCCTTGCTTCTCATAAGCCTATGGCTAGAAACTAAAAAAAAAAAACCCGATTCGTATTTCATTTTCAATTACAGAATAAGTTTCACCTTTATTATTAGGCAATTGTATATTTTAAAAGTCATTCAGCAAAGGGGAAGTTCATCTCAATTTCAAAAGAATTAACTGAATATATCTATGTTACTTATTAGCCAAAGATCAGGCAGTCAAATTGGCAGAGACTAGCTTTCTGGGGCACCCCGTTAGGAATGAGTTATCCACTGCTGCTCTGTAAGGGCAGAGGAACCTTACCTGGCACGGAGGTCAGCCACCTGATCAGTCATCTGCCCTAGCATTTTGCAGGTTCCCAGGATCTCCCTGCGTTCTTTGCCAGCACAGAGTTCACCAACTTTTCCAGCTTCATCTAGGATCTGTCTGATGGCCTGCTCACCGGCATCCCCTAAAATAGAGATACTGAATATCTACATTGCTGATACATTAATTATTTAGAGAGGATTCTTTACAGGTCATTTCATTCATGAGGGAATGGATGATTTTAAACAAGACAAGTGAATAGAAGGCAATATATCTGATAGCTAACAGCCAAGCAGTGCCCTTACAACCATAGGGTGAGGTTTCAACCACAGATACTGCTAAAAAAGAGACTTGGAACCGTATTTGTTTGGAGATAGTATTATAAGTAGCTTGTGGTAAGAATGTGGATGGTGAAAATAGGATCTAAGAATTTAATAGTACTTAGCACCTCCAACCTCCATTAGGCTTTTCACATTCATTCAAATGTTAATCTAAAACAGAACAAATATTAGATTAGGAAATCCATAAAGCCTAGCTCAATAACCTGTTTGAGTCTTATCTTTATATAGTCAACTTCGCTTTCCAATTCTTATTGGCATCACCATTTAATCTGCTTAATTAAGGACTTTGTTGACATAAATGGAAGTCTGCTCAATGGGAACTAGAAGAGAAGAGCTTTTATTCAAGATAATTACCTTTCTGATTCAGGGAAGGGGTAAACCAACAATTTTACAAAGAACGCCCCACTCAGCGTGGTTTATTCCTCCATGATGAGAGGTGATATAGTCCATGCCTTTCATTCTTTTAAGGTCCAGTATTGCTTCAATTAGTCAAAACTATCAGAGAATGGAGTGTGCCCCAAAATGTTACAGTAGTTATCTCAATCCTGAGATAATCCTTCATTAGCTTGGTTTTTAGCTTACTGTATCTGTCAGAAAAACAGAATTAGAGGGTTACCTGGAGAGGCACTGGGGTCACGGAGCCAACCTTTGGCCTGGTTTAGTTTGGAGTCTATGGAGGCCAAGGCTCTCTTCATGGCTTCAGTGTCCTTTTGAAGAGAAATCCCACAATTATTATTTTTTTTTGCAAAAACTGAGATACCACAATGCAAAGTAAGACAGAGAAGAAGTTACAGCATTAACATACAATAGCTAAGGTAGTCAGTCCTACAATAGCCTTAAAAATATTGTCATCACACCACAATTCTTATTTCTGTCCAAATGCAGCATCTTGCATGCAAATCTTCAGTTAATTCTACTCTGTCTCCTGGTGTCCCTATTGCAAAAACTGTGAAAACTGGTAAAATTGCTCAAGCCAAAAGATGTTTAATGTCTTCAGCAGGAAAAGGCCCTGTTGTCACATGCCTTATTATCAGCCTTGCCGCCAGTCAACAGTCATCACCCGCAGCCTTGCCAAAGCCCTCCCCGCTTCAGGGAAGCCTCATTAGTATGTGGTGCAACAAATCGCTGTCCTTTTACGTCTTGTTTTGAAATATACACCGTAGATGATATTTCGCTATATTTAATTATTCTGGAAAAACTTGGAATTACTGGTTGGGAAAAAACTGAAAATATGCATCTAGCAATTTAATTTTAACTCTACAAATAAACCACTAAATGTGCTATAATAAAAAAGTATTTTCCTGGCCTACCCTGCCACTCCTTACGCTTAGTTCTCTGACCATCCCTAATCTGGAAAAAGAGGCAGGATAAAATAAATGGGTCTCAATTCATTGTTTACAGCCAGGATTCATGATGACTGGAATAAAATGTTCCAGAATACAGCATGGGGAGCTGAAACAACAGACTAATCACTTTCAAATATATATACACATATATATATATATATATGTGTGTATATATATATATACATATATATATATTTTTTAATATATTTTTAAGATACAGAAAAATGCAGAGAACAGTATAACAAACACTCATGTGCCCATCCTCTAAATTGACAGACTGGTCATCTCTTAATCTATTTAACAACTTAAAAGACTGCCTATCTCCTTTATACTGTAGGGAACTGACTCTTACAGAGCTAATCCATCAATGCACAAAGTTAACTTCTAAAATTCTAGACAATGTCCTAGATCCCTAACTTCCTTCAGTTTCTAAGCCTGCAGAACAGGGATTCTTAAAGGTGTTATACCACCGGTTTTCCACATGAGGGCACCAAGAGTATCCCCCACTTTGAATTCAACAGGCCCTGGCACTAGCACAGATAAGCACTGGCAGCACTCAGAGTTAGGCTTAAGGTCAGCAGCTTGACACCAGCTTTTCCAAGTACCTATTCAAATGATAGGACTCTCAGCTTTAGGATTTTCTCCTTCCCCATCTACACAGATACAGATAGTTCTCCTGTTGTAACCTTGGCTATGGAAGGCTTTAAATAGCAAACTCTCAGCCACAGCAACAAAAAAGAAGTATTAAAAAATGGAAATATTTTATTATCGAGTGAGATGTAATTATGATAGCTATCAATAAAAGGCAAAGTTATAAGAAGATCTATTTCAAAATCCACTTGTAATTACCACAAGTAGATAACTAGCATTTTTAAAGTGCTTTGATTCTCAAATGGTTTATTAAATGTCTGCTTCTCTCTTCTACCGTGTTTTACGTTAATTTGTACAGCAAACCTTGCCTTCAAAAGTAAAGCAAAGGTCAACTTTAGCTTAATTCTAAATTAGCAAGGCCCAAATTAATATCTTTTTAAAAGAGTCTTAGGCAACTCATAACCTCAGAGAATTGGATAGCCTTCAGGGTCTAATAGCACAAGTTGTCTAGGTACAGATTTTTGAAAAACCACAAGCTCTTACTTAGGAAGTATATGCACACTCTAGAGAATTATGTCAGTGTAAAAATACTTAATTTAAAACCTGTTAATAACCATTTTCATAATACAATTTTATTTTCAAAGAGAAAACCAATAGATATTTATTGCATTTCAAAAATCTAATTGAAAGGGAAACAAAGGCCAGAAATTTTTGTGTCTCCTCTAGCATTAAAGGCTACTAGTTAGGAAACTAACTTTAGTTGACATGCATTTAATTTAACATGCATTTCCTGCATGTTAAGTTCTGTTTTAGCCACTTTTCTCTTTATTATCTCATTGAATCTCAAATTTAAATGTATTAAATAATTTAATATTACAAATTAAGAAGCAGAGACTCACTCATAGAAACCTAATTTGATCTCTGGTTTGTTGACTCCAAATCTCATTATTTTATATCAGATGAAACTCAAGAATTTTTTTTCTTTTATCAAAGAGAATTGCCAAACATTCTGCTAACCTTCTACAATAGTCAGCAAATCTCTGCCTTGTCAATTTTGATTTTGGCTAATAACTACACAGAAAATAAGCTCTAGAAATCAAATTCATAATCCTCCGATGCCCAAAAATGATTTGAAATGTAATGGAACTAGTTTTGCTTTATTTAGTGTCCTCAAAAATCCTTTCTTTTTTCTCCCTAATAAAGCTCAAATGGCCCTGCACTGCAAGGCAAGAATGTGATTCTCAGGAAGTGAATAATTTACTCCTGAGTGAGAGATGCGACAACATCAAGAAGTTAAAATTAAGAGATGCTCATTTTCCCCTAAAAGGAATTAATGGCAAATTTAGAGTGAAGCTGCATTTTAAACCTGGAAATTTCAATGAGTTACCTAAGTTTTTAATAGCATGAATCTTAGACAATTATGGAGATTTAAAACAGTCACTGAAAGGGCCACCTTAAATTCTTTCTGGAACACAGCAGAATTTAAACACAATATATTTGAAAATCATATCTACTAAAAACAAAATATCTATGGGAACAAATATTTTGGTCTCCCAGGAATCTCATACCTATTTCTTTTGAAGGGCAATATTTACGATAGAATCAACAGAATTCTGTCATAAGCAACGTAAGAAGTAAACAAACATCGGATATGATATAAACAAATTCCCCGGACAACTAGGACTAGAAGTCAATCTGGAGATATATTTATAAAGGGCGAAAATAACTATAACCCTGTGGTCAACCATATTGGGTACCTCAAAGCATTTTGCTAAACCTTGTCATATAAGTCTCTAAGTACCCACAGTACAATCTGGGTATGAAATAGAAGAGAAAAAACTGTACCTTCATTTGAATACTATTCTTCATAAAAACTCATATTTGGGAAAGAGAAAAGTCTCCGTCAATCTCTTACCTGTTTGGGTTTCTTTTTTTTAAGAGTGAGTATAAAAAGACCAGATCTAGTCATGCAGCTTTGGGGACAGCGGGGCAGGAATCTATCTGGTTCCCTCTGTGGTTCTTTTTACCATAAAACTCTTATGAGTTCAAGTTTTAAATGAAAAAACACAGTGCCTTTCCCAGGAACTGAAACATTCCTAAAATTTAATATAGACTCAGGCCTCAAGAACACCTGTGAACAATAATGAGATTCTCCTACGCATAATCAAAAAGAACTGTGCTTAGAAAATTGAAGTCCTGAAATCCCAGACTCTTGAAAACTTTAGATCTGGGGAATAAGGACCCCTCTCCACCACTGTCCAACATGCTCTCCTGCCCCTAACACCTCCCTTCCCACTGCATCCCATTTCTGACCACGTTTCCACCCTCAAATCAATGTTTTAAACAAAGATGTTTCTAGAAGGAATAGATTGGGCAGTAGAACAAAATCTTACAAATTACATTTAAACAATGAGAGAAATTTATCTAGTCCTGCCAGGCACAGTGGCTCATGCCTGTAATCCTAGCACTTTGGGAAGCTGACGTGGGAGGATTGCTTGAGGCCAGGAATTTAAGACCAACCCTGAGCAAGAGTGAGACCTCATCTCCACAAAAAATGGAAAAATTAGGTAAGCGCAGTGGCGCACACCAACAGTCCCAGCTACTCGGAAGGCTGAGGCAGGAGGATCACTTGAGCCCAGGAATTGGAGATTGCAGTGAGCTATGATGACGTCATTGCACTCTAGCTGAGGCAACAGAGAGAAACCCTGTCTCCAAAAAAAATAAAAAGTAAAAAAATTATCTAGTCCTGAGACTTCAGGCAAGTTACCTTCTCTGGGTCTCAGTTCCTTATTTCTAAGAATACCTTCTCAGCTTTAAAAATCTGTGCTAACTATGAGTGCACAATCAGATGTACCAACTAAAGATCACTTAGATCAGAAGGGAAATGTCAATTTCTTTAACATTTTAGGATTTTCTCCTTATGGAGGGTGGGGGGGATAAAGTATCGTAAATGCCTCATCTATTTATCTCAAACCCCTAGAGATAAAGCTTTCATTCTATTAACCGCTAAAATAAAACACTAGAACACTCACTCACAAAAAGCTCACATACAACCTTATTTTTTAAAAAATCAAATAAAAATCGGCCCTTAAGTCCCAATGGTCTGCAGTAAGGGCTGGTATTACACAATTGCATATTCTAACCAATATTTCCTTCTTTGGTTAAGTATAGTAATCCTCTGTGTAAGACATCTGAGTCAGTCACTACTTTTACCCACTACCAGCTGGGGACCGCAGTGGGAGGAGACTCACCATAGCTACTAATTCTGAATATTAGTATCTAATGACTCAAGGTGCAAAGCTGCAGGAGCACCTCTGTAGGGTCCAAAAAGTCTTAGTGGCGAGATGTTTTTAATTTTCTCTCACTTCCGCTTACTTCTCAGCATGCATCAAAATACAAGTAATATAAATACAAAAAAAATTAAGTGTAGAGCACTAAATTTACAAAGGGTAGAATTAGAATTATGTTCAATTCAAATTCTTTTGATTCATAATGTATTCCCATGGAAAATGCTAACTCGATTTTTAATGACCACTGATTTAAGAAAGGGTCAATTTTTACTTTCAAAATAAATGAAGTGCTTAAAGTCAAAGACACTTTCAAACTTATAAATCTGCAACTTGAATGTAGATATAAAAGGTAGAATAATTAGCTATTGCATTGCCTCTTTAAAAATCTTAACTTATTTGGCAAGACGCACTTTTACCAAGAATTTTTTCCACTTACTTTCTTCCCCCACTTTTCTAGAGGAACCATCACTTTCCAGAAGAATACTGCACCAATGGGGAAGCATGAAACAAGTATGGTAAGACAAAGTTAATTATTTATTGGTAGGGGCGAGAGGAGGTGAAAGACACTGTATGCATTAAACAGAATGGGAACCTGGTGGTCACAGTCAGACAAAAGGTCTGATCAATTCACTGCTTATACTTGAGCAGTAAAAGATGCATAATGCCACAAAACTGAAAAACAGCCAAAATCCTTATCACCAATTTCCATTGTCAGGGTAAAATTTTTTTTCTAAATATTTTTGTAACTAATAACAATGATTACTCCTAGGGGGTGAGGAGAGGTAGAATGGATGGGTATGGGGTTGAGAGGAAACCCTGTTATGTATATCTTTTTCTAGCATTTTGATAGTTGAACCAGGTAAATACATAACAAAAACAAAATCAAGTTTAAAAATGAACATCCTATGTTTATGCTGATGTCATTATGTACTTGAGCTTGTTTTGGCTCAACTAATTTAATTTACTTTCTTTCATTTCTGATGTTAGTTTTGCAGCATCCTAACACACTGATCTCCTCCCAGATCAGTACAAAACTGGACCATCTGCAAGACTGTACACATTGAAGACCAGGTCTATTTCCCTTGTATATTCCTCCCCAAGAGCCTGATCCTAGTCCTGAAAAACTCAACTGACCACATTTTTAAAATAAAAGAAGAAGCTCTTGATGGCATGTGCACAAAATAAAGCTCAGTAACATTTACTCGCTAACTGATGGATGACTTTCCCCCTCTGAAAATAGAGACACATTAAAGTTAAATGCCTGTTCCTCCTTATTACTTTCCCATCTGCTAGAAGCAAAGGAAAGAGAATAAGGAGAGAGATTACATTAGGGGGACATGAGGTCATGGAGAGCTATGACTGACTCACAGTTTAGACAGCAGAACATGCAGTAAGCCATGGACTGAAGTTAGGAAAACCTTTAGATACACTTTACTTCGTTTTTCCTTCTGATTTTGAAGGCTAGGATTATTATGGAGGACAGGTACCTCACCTAAGCTCTCTAGCTTATCCACTGTCATTACTGCTTAAAACCTCATTGATGCATCTCCACAAGCAAATTTCAGTGCCTGCAAAGCAGACTGGTGGGAGAGGCAAATAGCATTAGCTGGCAGTCTTGTTTCCCAGGAGTTGGGTCCACAGGTAGCTCGGGGGTCACCTGGCTACCTGGGGAAAGCTGTCTCTCAAATGAAGTCAGTGAGAAAGACTAGGCCAAAAAAGTCGCAGGAGCCTGCTCAAAGAGATGAAAGCACTCACCAAATATAGAAAGCCTAATAGCCCACAGTAATGTCTTTCCTTTAGCTTTCCCCAAAGAAATAGCTCAATATGAGACACAGTCAAACAACCTGCCCAGCACGGCCCAGAGTCCCATATTAAGTCACATTCTGACGCATGTTCGAGCACAGTGTTACACACCGGCACACAGAATAAGGCACGGCACACAGCACAAGAAAACCTCACAGACATGCTTTTTCTCTTTTTAAGCGAAAAAGAAACTAGATGGCAAGAGAACGCTTACCTTCTAAACGTGAGAAAAAGAATAAAACAAACAAGAGAACAAAAAAAGATGCATAAAGAAGTCATAACAGGGAAGTGAAAGTTGTCAAGTATGCAAAAGCAAAATTAAATAAAATATCAAAGACTTAAAATGATTTTACCATGTAGATTTAAAACACATTCTTAGAATCTATTTGAGAATTTCACATCTATGAGAAAATGCCTTTCATAGTTAAGATAAGCTGATGAATTTATCTGCATAGTTAAATGAGCTTTCTGGGCAATAAGAGAGTGAGCTAGTGATTTTAGGTCCCAGTTTTTACCTTACCTTATAGGTGTCCTGGACGACAAATGTAGCTCTTTTGAGCACTCAATAGGAGTCAAAGTACAAAATGCTCTTTTTAGTCTGCTACCTGTATGCTGGTGGCCCTGGAGACAACATCTGTGTCATATGTGGGTAAGCTAGATCCTGTAGACAGTGTGTCCCCCCACCCCATCTGCATCTTGGGCTCCTACAAGGAAAGTATAAACCCAAGTATCTCTGTTCCCCCAGACCTGGAAGCTTTGTTCCCAGTCACTACACAGGGAGAAGCAGTCCAGAGCAGCAGCAACACAAAACCACTGCTCATGGGCTCTAGATGGAATCTACCAGCCTCTTTGGAGTCCAAGAAGGGACCCCTCAAACTAACTGACGAATGTGAGGACTAATATTTTAAATAACTTTCCTTGGGGAAGATGGAATGATCAAGGGACACATATAGAAGTGCCAAGAGTTTCCTCTGTAGAGTTCTCTGGATCAAAAATTGGTTTTCCATAAAGTTCAGAATTATAGGCATATTCTACATCTTACTTGGTCACCTGGCAACAACCACCCTTATAAAAGGCAGAGCTCCCACCCAGGAGAACATACATACCACAGATCCTCCACAGCCCAACCTGTGAGACTCCGGCCTGAAGGAAAAGCTACATACCTCATCCTTCTACCAATATTCATGCCACATGTCTATTGATTTGTTCTACCTTGGAACAAAATAAATTTGCAAAGGCAGCAAATAACCCATGAAACAAAAGTGAGGAAGAAATTACTTTCACAATATCTGAGTACTCTTATGCTACAAACAATTAACAAAATAGAATGAGAGACAGGTGACAGTCAAGGTCCCCAGGAGGGGACAGTTCTGGATTTTGCTTATTTCTTCTCCAGTAACACTTACCTTGCTGGCCCAAGCATCCTCATCCCAAGAAGTGAGTTGTAATACACGAATGATCTCATTAATCTCAGCACTCATTTTTTCTACAGTAAAATTTCGATTTTTCAAAGCTTCTTCTATTCCTTGGTTTTTTGAATTTTTAGTTGTAACAAAAATCTTCATAGCTGTAAAAATAAACAAAAGATCAGAAACTAAGCTTGGAATTAACACAAGACATTCCACACTTTGAACACGTTTTGGGCTTCTAAGGTCTTAAAAACAATATACAAAACAAATACTGCAAGTCAGCTAATAAATTCCAGTATCAGCAGCCTTCATGGTAAAAAACAAACAAACAAACAAAACCCTCAAAATACAAAACATCACCACAACACAATTAGGGAACTAATTTAACATACATATATTGACAACCTATAATCATAAAATATCTAACATCCTTCTAAGTCAGTTATCATCCTAGCCCTCACACCAGTTCCATCCACCACAAACCTAATGGGACAAAATGAAAACCATCAGTAAAACTGTGGACGCTGCTGCCCCTAATCCCAGCAGATCCCAAAATGTCAAGTTTATCATCCAGGATTTCTCTCAACATATAGCAGGGTCTTGCTAACCCCCAAAAGTAGAGAAGAAAAAATAACAATAATAATGCAGAATGTGGAGAAAGAAAATATCTTCCCATAAAATAATTAAAATTTTATAAACAAAGATTAATCAACATGTTGAGCTACCCAGATTAGAAAGAAACGCTCTTCCCAACAACCTTCTGCCACATAGAACAGTTGGCCTCAAAACATATTTCCCATGGAGATTATAAGATTCTATTTACAAATTTTTGTTTTCTAGTGCAAGACCTTCTGAACTCTTACACTCATACCTCCTTTTTTAACCACTACCTGAAACACCAAAGGAGGTAGCTGCGGGGTCACAGTGACGTACATCATAAGATTTTTAAAATAAAGCTGGCTTTTGAGAGTTAAACTCATTAACACACAACTTGACTAAGATAACTTGCATAAACCATGAGGTGTCTGACACATACTAGACACTCAGTAAGTGCAAATCCCTTTTGCTAGTTGAGAGAGCAGCCGCCATGTTTGCATTTCTGGGCTCTGCTCAATGAAAGGGTGGTCCCAGCTGGTAACTGAAGAACTGATCTATTCATAATTTAGAGAACAGTTAAATATGTCATAGAAAAAATTGTGTTAACACAATTTTTGAAAGGGGATCTTAGTTCATTTCTTTATTATACTGTGCTCTGTAATACCCATTCTAACTCCTAATTATTTTTCTACAACACAAATAAAGGTGTAAAAAGTTAATGTCCCAGACTAGAGTTTCCAGAAGAGATTCCATCTCCCAGAATAGGGGCCTGTTAGCGCTTTAAGAGAAGAGAACAAGGCCACAAAAAGGCAATTTCAAATGAAGAACAGGAGAAGGACAGCATTCGGGAAGATGAAGACTGGCTCTCAGCCAATCAGCTGCAGCCATCATGTAATACTCTCAATCAGGTCTCATTTTTACCTAGGCTGAAGGACACGCAGTGAAGCAGCAAAAGAAAGTGAATCTCAGAGTTTGGAACATGCTAACATTTTTCCCCCCACCAAGTACAGGCAGGAAATACCTGAAATGAGAACTGGCAGCAACTCTTTCACGGTGTTCATCGAGTTCACCAACATCACTCGGTGCTCCTGGTGCGTCAGCTCCTGCTGTCTCTCATCAATCATCTTGGCCATCTTCGTCATTCCTGCGGCACGTGGAAGAAATTGTGCAGGGTGAGTAGTGAAACAATCCACGGTCTGGCTTTCTCAGCCTAAATCCATTATAAAATACTATGTAAGTCCGAACTGATTGCCCACTTGTTTAAACAACAGACACTATCACTGGACTCTAGTATTTATGCAATTTTATTCTTTTCAGCAAAATTTATTAAATGTAAGTGGTAAATGTGATATAATTTTCATGTTTGACATAAATACATTCACATGAAATTTTGAAATGAATAAATATGTATTTGTAAAAATAAATTCGCAAGTGGGAGAAAAATATTTTCCAGGCTACTATGCATACAGGCTTCACTGTGGTCACTGTGCTGCTATGTAAGAAACTCATGTGAGCCTAGCACTGAATGTCGTAGCTGGGAAAAGTTCTCAGAATGTCAATGATGTGTTTTGTTTTCATCTTTACATTTTTCTGAACTTTCAAATTCATCCAAAATAAGTATGTACCGCTTTTATAATTAGAAACAAATAGAAACATTATAAAAATAATTATAGTGATGACAGTGTTTGAAAGCATCTGGTGTTTTGGAATCAGCCTACTAGCATTTTTTGTTTACTTTGGTTATTATTCAAAGGTGCTATGTGATTCTCCAAAGCTTTGATTTTTAAATTGCTCCAGGATTTCTCGTCTCATAGACCATTAAGACCAAAGGAAAGCAACAAGGTAGGGCTGCCCCTGCTTCGCCCAGAGTAGCTCCATTTTGACTTTTATATGGTGGGATAATGCATAAGATTCCATTTGGAGAAATAAAGTCTTTTGCCAATGCTATGAGAAAGTTTAAAGAGGACTGCTCTAAAGCTATCAAAGAAAGCCATTCAATGATGGCCCCGAGAAATTCTTTACCATCATAAGTTTACAAAACAACTGCACTGGAAACTCATGAAAATACTGTTAATTAGAAACCGACATTTCACATAAAACAAAAGAATTTTATAAGGTGGTAAACATCAAGTTAAACGAGCTAAATATCAAATGTGTCTTATCACCGGTCTCATTCATACTTTAAGGACCTCTGAGTTCATGTTACATGTCTGTAACATTAAAAGCTGGAATCTGTTTGCATATTTTGAATATTTAATACTCGGGTTCCTAAACAATCATTTCCAAATGACATTTAACCACAATTGCTCTTCTCTCCTTCTAGGTCTGATTATATTATGCAGCCTTGGGCTAGGGCATGAATCCATAATAGTAGGCAGGCTAATTAGCAAGCTAAGAGGTCATAATGAACTCCAGGCTAGCTGGCAGACAGTGAGGGAATGCTGTGGAATGTGGAATGGAGAGGTCAGGATTCAGGGCGGCCTTGAGCATTACAGTAATAGAAAAATATTTCCTACATTCTCCAGCAACATTTGCAATATCTGGTTTAATTCATTAGATGGGGCCAGGATTTATAGAAAGCAGATTCATATTTCAGAGACAATGACATCCCCTCAAAGCACAGTGTCAGCTCCATCACCGCAGTACAGATACCTGAAAGCCCAATGCGGCAACATCCATCTTCTACCAAAATTAGGAGGAGGGGTACCCTTTCGTCTTGATCCAACAAGGACAATCCATAAAAAATTTTGTTATAAAAATTGAGTATGACTAACCTGGTCCAAGATTCTTTGTGTAAGTGACCAAATCTTCCATAGTCTCCACCACCTCTGCCACTGTAAGATACTCCAAAATTCCTTTGCAAACTCTAATAATTTTACGAACCTGAAAATATATTTTGGAATATTCAGTCAAGTGAGCGGACAATAAGTATTACAGAAAAGATGGCTACGTAAATGTGTAGCTATTCAGTATTTTTTCATCCTAAACAATTATCAATCTTCCATGATTATCTTTAAGACTAGGCTTTTTCTCTGGGAGAGGTCTGCATGGGCCTCAGGTTGCCTACCTCAGCCTCGTCGAAGGTAAGGAGCAGGTCTGATGTGCCAGAGAGAATGCCCCTTGACCCGTCGATTAGATAATCTCGAGCAGGCACCGAGTAAGGGTCTGACTGAAGCATCTGGGCTGCCTGGACAAGCTTGGTGCAAGCATTCTCAACCCTGCGTAGAGGGACGTAGGTTAACTCGCTGGCAGAACCAAGCAGAAGAATATCGTATGCAAATGCAAAGAATGTAAATGTATATAAATTCACATTATTTCCCCTACATGGAAAATAGTCAAGACCAAGTGATAACAGGACCTGAGTTTTTAGATTTAAAACTTTATAGGTATGGGCAGTACATTCATTCATTCATTCAATGTACTAAGCCCTTGTTCTTCATTATTTCCTGGTAACAAAAAATGATGAGAAAATATTTGGGGCCACTTAGGTTGCTATACCTCTGTAACATCTTTATTTCCTTATTCCTCCCCACCCTATCCATACTGCTATTAAAAGACACTGCACAAAAAACTGAAATCTCTGACAGTATTTTCAGATTTAACATCTGGAAATAAAATGCCAAAGTACTGCGTTAAGTGAAATTTAATAACCAGGACAAAGTAAAGGAATGAATGGGAGGAAACACAAAGTAAAAGTATGAGGTAATGCGTAAATTTCTCATTCATCTAGCCATTAGAAAACAGCCTTGAAAACAGCCATATAAAACTATGTTGTTAATTAAAAGGTCACTAATATTAATAACTGAACCAGTTAATAATAGTTTAATATTAATATAGCTTAATGTAGACCACTAGAACAGCCAAGGGTTGTTGGGGTGGAGGGAATTCATTTAAAAGAGGAACTCGAAATGCATAAACCATGTATTCTCCTTGACCCTCTTGTATTACTATCAAGTATTCATTCGTTCAAGTACTCATCCATACAGAGTTAAAAAGAACCTAATAGAGCATCTCTTCTAATCTCATATTCAATATACCCATTATGTTATCACTGAGTAATTTATAAAGGTAAGGAACAAATTATTTAAAGTTAAAATGCTTAGCCAAAATTATATATTCTCATTTGAAAACATAGAAAATGTCACATGCAAATAAAAACCTGCCTCACAGAGTTGTTTTGAGGATCAAATGAAATAACGCAAAAACTCCGCAAGTATAAAGCAAGGCTACATTGTTAATAAATACAATTAAGCCAACTTACGAATTTCATCTACGTAAAAAACATTGGGCTGTAGACACTGTAGGTATGTATATAAAGATGTAAAAGCACTATTCTAACTCTCATGGAGCATGCTTTACTAAGGTAAGACAAACATTGGCACATAAAGGAGTATATTACAAATATCAGTGAAGGGCAAGGCCTCTTTGATATGGCTTTTTTTTTTTTTTTTTTTTTTTTTTTTTTTTTTGAGACAGAGTCTTACTTTGTTGCCCGGGCTACAGTGCAATGGTGTCAACCTAGCTCACAGCAACCTCATACTCGTGGGCTCAAGCGATCCTCCTGCCTCAGCCTCCCAAGTAGCTGAGACTAAAGGCGTGCGCTACCACACCTGGCTAATTTTTCTATTTTTTTGTAGAGACAGGGTCTCGCTTTGTTGCTCAGGCTGGTCTCAAACTTCTGACCTCAAGCAGTCCTCCCACCTCAGCCTCCCAAAGTGCTGGGATTATAGGCATGAGCCACCGCAGCCAGGTCATCATTAACTTTAAAGAGTCCCAACCTTGATTTTATTTCCAGGAGACATGCTTGTTGATAAAATTAGAGCAAACAAACATAAGAATCACAGAATGCAACTCTTGTTATATACCTATTCATGAGGACCCAGTTACTGTATGAGTTTTTCAAATTTGGAAAAAACAAAAAACAAACGATAGGAATAACCGTTATGGAGAAAGGAAACTGAAAAAGAAGAGATAAAATGGAAAAGGTTTGCAGGAATCAAATTGATTTTTCACTAATGGTTCCCTTGTGTGGTAAAATGATAGGTCCAAAACAGACACTGCACCATTTTTTGTGCAATAAGACATCTGATCTGCACATTAAAATTTAATGGCATTCATAAAAGCCAAACAAATCCCACTATGATTTACCAGCAGTCAGAAACAGGAAGAAGTCTGTCTTGTCTGTGGAAAATTTGATTTTATTTAAACATTCAATCTGCCTGGCTTCTTAAAGTGATCTTCTACAATAGAAATTTGAATTTTTAAAAAGCATTTTAAAGAATGAAAGTAGAGACGCAGTTTCCTAAATAATCATGGATCTTAATTACATACTAATAATATTTGCTTCAATACTTTAAATCAATCAACTAGTACAGATTAAGGCATCTCTCTGCCTTTGAATCTTCAACCTAAATTACTAGAAAAATTCTTATGGTATATATCAAATGGACCAATGACAGCCTCATGGGATCCCAAAATATGCTCACTCATGACCCACTACTATATTCTCCCCAGAATTACCACCTGATTTAATTTGAGACAGCTTAAGAGAAGAAGCCGAACTCCCCAGCTCCATGTGATTTCAATGATCACTAATCAAGCAGCTTAAACTTACGCTGAATTTTTTTTTAAGAAAAATAAGAGGAAAATACATCCAGAGATTACTAAAAGTCTGTCATAAGTCCTTCTTAATGCTTCTTTAAGACTGTATCCAGAGAAAGTGAGTTACTAATCTTAAATTCCTTTAGTTGAATTCTTTCATATATTTATTCATCTGATACACTGAGGACCTTCTACATGCTTTGATTCCTAGAAATAGGAAGTTGTGAGTTTTTCTTTTTTTAAAGTCCTTACCTTTAAGGAAGACCTTGGTGGCAGGAGACAGACATATAAACAAACAAGTACAAATCAGTATTTAGAATTATGTTCAATGTATACTGAAGCCACAAAAGCAAGAGTAGTCATTTTCACCTGAGGTCAGGAAAGTTGTGATGGGGACGGTGATGACTACACTGCTCGTGCCTTCAGAAGCTCAGCACTATTTAAAAAGATGATTCTCTTCACAGCATCTCTGAGGGTTTTTTTCTCCAATGGATCTCTCTCTATGTATAACGCACACACACAAACACACACAAAGTCCTTTCTGTGAAAAATAACATGCATTTGCAATAGAACTAGTTCGACTAGGGAGGGCAGTCTACCATCATAAAACACAGGTAACTCACTCACTCTGAAGCCAAACAAGCTCAATCTATTTCAGTAAAAGTCAATCATGGTATCCCAGCTCACAGGTTTAGCCATTTAAAGGAGAGAGCGCTTTAGACAAAATAATATAGGGGAGATAGTCTAATCAGTCTATTTAGATATATACAGTCCAAAATTTCAAACTGAAAAGCTCTCTAAAATAGTCAACAAATTAAACTTTCACCCTCCCCCCAAAAAATAATGTTGGGGAAGGGGGAAGGCAACTCATCCTTTATCAAATTCACTGTTTTAATAAAAATGGAAAAACAAAAACTGATCTTAAAGAGTATACCCATTTAGGTTATAAAAACTGTCAAGAAAAATGCATTCTGTTTGCTAAAGACTGAAATGCTACGGAGCAGAACACCTGCAAATTTGATTTCATGGAAGTCACACTGTCCTGGACCACACCCAAGGAAACAGGTGTTTACATCTTGGGACCTCTGTTTTGGAACGAGAGCACACTGCTGGGACCACAAACATATCTGATCACAGAAAGCACTGACAACGCTTGGGAGACAGGAAGGAAACAGGTGGAAGGAAGGAAGTTAGAGAACACGATCAGCTGATCAGTGGTTTTCTCTGCTGTGGCTACGGCACCCAGCACCTCCCTCGCTGTCATTTCCAACCAGTCTGGCCCTGACATAATTATTTTGCAGGCAAAATCGATTGTCAGGGCTATTTCTGCTCTGTTCTTTTTTCTTTTTCGAGACATGGTCTCACTCTGTCGCCAGGGGTAGAGTGCAGTGGCGTCATCATAGCTAATTACAACCTCTAATTCCTGGGCTCAAGCAATCCTTCCACCTCAACTTCCCAAATAGCTAGGACTACAGGCATGTGCCACTGCACCTGGCTAATTTTTCTATTTTTTGTAGAGACAGGATCTCGCTCTTGCTTGGGCTGGTCTCAAACTCCTGACCTCAAGCAATCCTTCTCAGCCTCCCAAAATGCTAGGATTACAGGTGTGAGCCACCACGCCTGGCCCCTCTGCTCTGTTCTTAACCGCTGTTGAAGCCTTCCTTCTCTTCCCATCTGGGCAGGGTATCTCAGAGATCAAGGTCCAGATCACTTCCAAGTTTGAGAAGTCCATCATATTTAATAATGAAGAAATGTCAAAACAGGTTCATAAAAATGCTGTTATAGTCAAGTGCTTATGTTTAATAATTTTAATTGCGTGATAATATCTTCTTTTAAGACTCTTTTTCTCTGTGACTACATGCATGGCCTCGTTTGAAGATATTAACATTTAAATTGTTAGGCCGGGTACAGTGGCTCACGCCTGTAACCCCAGCACTTTGGGAAGCCAAGGTGGGAGGATTGCTTGAGGCCAGGAGTTCCAGATAAGCCTGGGCAACATAGTTAGACCCCATCTTTATAAAAAAAAAATTTTAATTAGCCAGGCCTGGTGACACACACCTGTAGTCTCAGCTGAGGGAGGCTGAGGTGTGAAGATCAAGTGAGCCTAGAAGTCCAAGGCTGTTGTGAGCTATGATTGCACCACTGCACTCCAGCCTGGGCGACGACAGAGTGAGACTTCATTTCTTAAAAAAAAAAAATCGTTGACCTGAGGAATGAGCTCCAATAAAATTTCAGCCATCAGCAACTGGTAGTTCAGCCATTCTAGTATCCCTCGAATAGGAAGTACTGTCTCTATTATCGATTCATTCCCTCCTTAGATCTTTCTGTGTATATGCATATGATTAAAAAATAAAAATAATATAGGTCAATATTTCAATGCTCAAGGAAATTGATGAAAAGAACGTTTTCTTTTATATATCAGCCATTTTGCACAGATTTTACTTTAAAACAGTAGAAATAGACTCATTCTGTGGCATCCCAGGAGTAGCTAATATGCTCTGCTCTGGAGTTGCCATTTTGGGAAAGGTCAAGGATCTTCAGCCATTAGTCATCTACAGACCTGCATGAAGGCCACAGCATAGTTGCAGTTTTTAGGAGGGAGTTGGGAACACAGAGTACAATGACAAGCTTTAATCTAGTTCAAGTAGCAAGTGCACAGCACTGACTCACCCCGGTGGACGCTGTGTGATAATACTAAAACATGCTGTTCCAACCCCGTGCTCCCAGATTTAGAGATCCTACAGACCTCATCCATGAAGTATTCCTTTCCCTGTCCCAACTCTCTTAAAGTACAACGTAATGCAAAGTGGTCTTCTTGCTCTTACCAAGGCCAAACAGTGATAGTACAGGACACTGCATGTATACACCCAAAACTAAAATTAAAAACAAAATAATACATCTTAAATATATATAATTTTCATTTGCCAATTAAAAATAAAGCTCCTGTAATCCTAGCCCTCTGGGAGGCCGAGGCGGGAGGATTGGTTGATGTTAGGAGTTTGAGACCAGCCTGAACAAGAGCAAGACCCCATCTCTACAAAAACTAGAACAAGTAGCCAGGCGTAGTGGAACAGGCCTGTAGTCCCAGCTACTCAGGAGGCTAAGGCAGGCAGGAGGATCACTTGAGCCCAGGAGTTGGAGGTTGCAATGAGCTATGATCTCCCCAGTGCACTGTAGCCAGAGCAACAAAGCAAGACTCTGTCTTAAAGGAAAAAAAAATGCTGAGGGAAAAAATAAGTTTAAAAAAAAAAATCCACAATGAGTCATACTGAAAACGCTCATGCCTGTAATCCTAGCACTCTGGGAGGCCGAGGCAGGAGGATTGCTTGAGGTCAGGAGTTTGAGACCAGCCTGAGCAAGAGCGAGACCCCGTCTCTACTAAAAAAATAGAAAGAAATTATCTGGACAACTAAAAACATATAGAAAAAATTAGCCGGACATGGTGGCGCGTGTCTGTAGGCCCAGCTACTGGGGAGGCTGAGGCAGGAGGATTGCTTGAGCCCAGGAGTTTGAGGTTGCTGTGAGCTAGGCTGACACCATGGCACTCTAGCCCGGGCAACAGAGCAAGACTCTGTCTCCAAAAAAACAGAAAAAAGAAAACACTCAAAAACCCTTTAAGGACAACACCAAATTCTCTTTTGCTAGAACATGTATATTGAGATAACAAGGCTAAAATACGCATGCACACACAACCCTCAGGCTCAATAAATTCTTTTATTTCAGATTTGATTAGGAGGGTATGCAGCCAGTTTTGATTTCACCTCCAAACAAAACAGGATTCTGCCTGAGTCAAGAGATAACCAAAGGGGAAAGCAGCATGTTGGGAATGAGAGGGCTATAAATGTTATAGCTGCCCAAGCTTTATGCTCCTCAAGGTGTTGTAAGCAGCTTATTTGAAAGATACAGTATGAGTCACAACCCTCGAATCCTCTAACGCCTGCATGAAAGTCCTGTTTTCTCCCCTCTTCCTCGACCCCCTTGTCAAATCTGGCATCAGTGCAGGAAGAGATTCTGAGCCTGCAAAGTTCAATCAAGAACACTGGTCCATCAGCTCCTAGGTCCTTCCTCCATCTCATGTTAGGGTTACAGCAGAAAGACTGGGCATACAAGTAAGTATGTCTTACAGATACTAGCAGTTTCCAAATATATGTTGATGCTGTTGTGATGGTAAAATAAAAAATTATTTTAAAATATTACTAGGTTCATTGTATCTTTTTGTTCTCATGTATTTCTTAACCAATGAATAAATAAAAGTCTCACTATTATTATTTGAAGGTCTTTAGGCTGAAAAAAATTGACAATCACTGTTCTATTGGAATGAATGAGTTAGAGATGTGGCTACCTAAACACAAAATGAAGTGGAAGAGACACAGTAAGAGGATATTTTCACTTACGAAGAAAACTGCCCAAAACTAGGATGGGATGTGGGGGAAAAAAAAAAAAAGAACAAAATCTGGAGATACAAGCCAATAGCAGACTGACATCAATCAAAAGTCATTCTAAAAAAAAAGGGTAATAAATAACAAATCATTAACAGAATTTAGAACCCAGGAGAATAAAAAACTTATAACCTAATAATATTGCTTTGAAATATATAAAGCTAACACTGACAATTATAAGAATAATTGACAAGTCTACAATTAGTACAAGAGATTTTAACATACCTCAATTATAAACTGACTGTACAGACAAAATGGTGAGCCTATAAAAAGTTTGATCACTAATATTTACATGTTGACCTAAATGATATAAATTGAACATTATACCCAAGCAAAAGAGAATATATTTTCTTGTTAAGCACATATAATACACTCACCAAAACTGACCACTTACTATGTCACAAAAGAATTTCCAAGAACTGATATTATATAAACCATGCCTTTGGGCACAATGTAATTAAATCAGAAATATAACAAAAAGATAGTAAAAAATTTTTAAAACTTTACAATGCACTCATAAATAATACAAATGGTTAAAGAGGTATTCACAACCAAAATTACAAAATATTTAGGGCTGAATGACAGTTAAAGCACATAGGGTTTATCCTAGAAATGCAAGGGACGGTTCATTATCAGAAAATCTACATTCATGTAGTAGACCATAGATTATCTTAACAGAGTAAAGGATAAAAATTGTATAATCCTCTCAACAGAGAGGGCATTAAATACAAACTAGCAATCATCATCAAAAAAACAAAAGTCGGCTGGGTGCGTTGGCTCATGCCTGTAATCCTAGCACTCTGGGAGGCCGAGGCGGGCGGATTGTTTGAGCTCAGGAGTTCGAGACCAGCCTGAGCAAGAGCGAGACCCCGTCTCTACTAAAAAAAATTAGAAAGAAATTAATCGGCCAACTAAAAATATATAGAAAAATTAGCCGGGCATGGTGGCGCATGCCTGTAGTCCCAGCTACTGGGAGGCTGAGGCAGTAGGATCACTTGAGCCCAGGAGTTTGAGGTTGCTGTGAGCTATGCTGACGCCATGGCACTCACTCTAGCCCGGGCAAAAAGAGTGAGACTCTGTCTCAAAAAAAAAACCAAAAAGTCATACTACAGAAGACTATAGATTAGGGGAAATACATCTGTGAGAAAAGCTTAAAAAGAAACTGAAGAATCAAATCATTTATTCAAAGAAAACAATTGAGAAACAAAGATTAAGAAGGCATGGAAGGAAGCTAATACATAATCGCCAAATATCCTTTTTTCCTTTTCAGGTACTTTCACATACATTATTTCACTCATTTAGGCCCCACAATAATTATTACATTAGAAGAAAACACTCTTGGCTGAGCGCAGTGGCCCACACCTGTAATTCTAGCACTCTGGGAGGCTGAGGCGGGAGGATCACTTGAGCTCAGGAGTTCAAAACCAGTCTGAGCAAGAGCGAGACTCTGTCTCTACTAAAAATAGAAAAAGTAGCCAGAAGTGGTGGCACATGCCTGTAGTCCCAGCTATTCCAGAGGCTGAGACAGGAGGATCACTTGAGCCCAGGAGTTTGAGGTTGCAGTGAGCTATGATGACGCCACTGCACCTCTACCCGGGCCGACAGAGCAAGGATCTGTCTCAAAAAAAATAAAAAATAATTTTTTAAATTGAAAAAAAAAGAAGAAGAGATTCTTGTGAAGAAGAGTGAGAAAATGCCTTAGCATACTGCAATTAGAATTCCACCTTTGCCATTTCTGTACAGGGTAACTTTCAACGAGTTACTGAGCTTTTCTGAGTCTCACCTTCCTCAACTGCAAAATGAAGTGGATTAAATAACACAACTTAAAGTACTCAGCTCATAGAAGGTATTTAAGAAATGGATCTATTTTTATAAAGTTCTTTTGGTTCTATTAAGGAAAGAACAATAAAGATTTTAAATGACTGCAGAAAAAATCTTAAACCTTGAGAGCTTCTTAAATTAGAACTATACATAGGAAAAGTCAAGGTAATTATTAAGTGAATATTGTATCTAACTGCTTTTAGTGTTTCTGTTTGTTTTTGTAGGGTAGGGTTGGGGCAGCCGATGACCTCAAATCATCTATAAAATAAAGCAGTTGGTTAAATAATCTCTATGATTCCTTTTAACTTCAAAATTTTTACGACTTTAATTTCTTTAGAATTTAAGAGTTGCAAGACAATGCAGTACATCACAAACTACATGTGTACTGTTCCTTCTTTGTAAATACTTAGGGAAAATGTAAACTGTTATCCTCTAAGAGTGGCACAAAGTTAGTACTACCTAGAGTGCAAGGGATGGGCTACATGGCTTCCTAGAAGGTTGGATTATGGAAAGAACATGGACTTGGAAGCCATGAGACCACCAATAGGAAACCTCTCCTGCCATTTACTAGCTGAGCAACCTTGAGCGAGTTAAGTTTGTCAAACCTCAGTCTTTTATCTATAAAGTGAGTTTATTAACACCTTGAAATTGGTGTTCTCAGAATTACATGAGTAAATGAAAATACTATATATAAGTACCTGATCCAATAATAGGTATTCAATAAATGTTGAGTTCTGTTGGCCCCTTGAGTTATTTTCAATCATGTAATTTTGATTACTTTGTAGACAATAGAAACTAAGGTATACTCACATGACACATAATGATGCTTCTATCAATGACAAATGGCACGTAAGACGGTCTCATAAGATTATGATACTTTACTTTTACCATACCTTTTCTATGTTTAGATACACAAATACTTATCATTGTGTTACAACCACCTACAGTATTCAGTACAGTAACGGGCTTGTAGCCTAGGAGCAATACGCTATACCATATGTATGGCCTAGGTATGTAGTAGGCTACACTATCTAGGTTTGAGTAAGTACTTTCCATGATGTTTGCATTTCTCAGAACATATCCCTATCATTAAGCAACACATGTCTAAAGTTTTTAGTTTTTAATTTTAGACAGCTATTACCTGTCTAAAGTTTTATTTATTTCTTAATCATAAAGGATATACAAAGTAAACCAAAGATTGAATCCCTGACAAGCTGTTTAGAACTCCTCTGCAAGAAGACTCAAAAATTCACACATCATTTTGTTTGAGAGAGTCTGAGAAAAACAGTAGTACCCAACTACATTTAATGTGGCAAGTCCAAAGGTGAACTATTTAAAGTTTGAGTGCTTGCTCTAGGTCAAAAATGCAGCAAGGCAGCTGACAGAGGTGAATGATTGTCTCACAGAAACTTGGTCACCCATGTTAAGAGACAAAAATCTTCTCTTACAATACGGTAGCAGTGGAAAGGACCACAAAAACTCAAGTTGAAAAAAACACATTAGAATTACACATTAGCCCCCGGCAAACAAAGGGCAGTAAGTGATAAGATCAAAAAATTCATTCTAGAAAAAGATACTCCGGACACTTTCACCCACAAGCATGTTTAAAAATACAAATTTCATCACAAATTATTTTGAGTGTTCAAGATCATAAGCAAAGAAAAAGCTAAATATAAGAGCTGGTGGTCTAAAAATACGACATTATTACTTTAGGTCAAAAGAGATCTAAATTAAGTACAAGCATGTTTTAATCCTTTTCAAGTTTCTTCTTTGTACATGAATATAAATTATGGTAAAATTACACATGTATACACCATAATTGTGTTTAACTTACAAAGTTTAAGGGTTAAAACAACGTAATTCCCAGGAAATGTGATTAATGGCAACCATGTAGCAATAGTGCAACCTTTCCCACAGTATTTTAGGAACATTCTTTTATTCAATAAGCCTAGACAATATGTTTCAAAAATAGTCCAAGCTGGTGAATCAATCCAAGTTTTGCTGATTTAAAGTTTTGACTGTTGAGAGCAGCACTGAGGCAGAAAGTGACAACACTGTTCAGTTCTAAGTGAAACTGCCATTTGCCTGCTAACAGGCGATGTGCACTATGCCCTTTTCAAGGCGTTCATATCACAAGACCCCCTCGGCAGTGACGTCTTTTGATCCATTCAGATACTGAACACCTTGGAGAGGGTCCAAGAACTGGCTTCTTTATTCATGTCTGCTCCGTTGCAGAAATAAGAATGAAATTCCATTGTGTACTGCAGTGGCAATTTTTCCATGGCACATAAAGTAGTTTGCCATAAACATTTCTCATCTAGAAGGAATCAAATCGAAGCAAATCCAGGCCGACAGAAAATGAATCTGGTCAGTTTGACATACAGCTTATTCTTCTTCATTACAGCCCTGGCACCTATTACTCATTCTGTATTTGGTTATGAATCTTCCTGAAAAACGACTTTCATGTTGTCATCCTCCTGCTCGAGAACTGCAACGCTTCTCTGCTGCTCATTTCTAAATTCCTCTGCCTGGCTTTGAAGGACCTTCACCACTTAGCCCCACCTACCTACCCAAGCTTAGTTCCCAACCCCCTCCCGGTGACTTCTCTTTCCTCACAGGCCCTGGGGACTTGCTCCTGCCATTCACTGCACCAGAGTATTTTCCCTTCTCCCGTCCCTCCTCCCAGGTCCCACTGCCTACATAAACCATCTTTCTACTATTCCTTCTTACAGTGATAACCCTCTGTGAGTAACTATTACAAAGTCACTCTGCATTACAACTCTTTAATTTGAAACTTCTTAAAATATTTCTTTTTAAAAAATTTCTCAGCCTGGTGCGGTGGCTCACGTCTGTAATCCTAGCACTCTGGGAGGCCGAGGCAGGTGGATCATTTGAGCTCAGGAGCTCAAGACCAGCCTGAGCAAGAGTGAGACCCCATCTCTGCTAAAAATAGAAAGAAATTAGCTGGACAACTAAAAATATATAGAAAAAATTAGCCGGGCATGGTGGTGCATGCCTGTAGTCCCAGCTACTTGGGAGGCTGAGGCAGAAGGATTGCTCGAGCCCAGGAGTTTGAGGTTGCTGTGAGCTAGGCTGACGCCATGGCACTCTATTAGGGCAGTAGAGACTCTGTCTCAAAAAAAAAAAAAAAAAAATTTTTCTCTGCAGCAGCATTTTCTGCCTTTGCTCCTCCACCACACATAGAAAAGAAAGGAAAACATATATGTGACATACCCCCATGGGTGTACCTGGGATTATGCACAATTTCCAGCCACAATACCTGTCATTTCATTAATTTCTCTCCCACTAAAGAAAGCATAATAAAAAGAAAATGAACACATTATATTTAGATGAAAGTTAAAAAAAATACATAGTGAACAGGAATGAGAGGGCTTGACCTTAAATATGCTCCTTTTTTTTTTTTTTTTTTTAGTAAAGCATTAGTATGCTTTGGTACTTTATTACTATTAATAAATCATTTGCAGCTAGGAGTGGTGGCTCATGTCTATAATCCCAGCACTTTGGGAGGTCCAGGCAGGAGGATTGTTGAAGCCAGCAGTTCAAGACCAGCCTAGCAGCATAGTGAGACCCCGACTCTACAAAATTTTTAAAAAATTAGCCAGGTGTGGTAGTGCACACCTGTAGTCCCAGCTTGGGAGGTTGAGGCAGGAGGGTCACCTGAGCCCGGGCATTCGAAGCTGCAGTGAGCTATAATCGGACCACTGCACTCCAGTCTGGGCAACAGAGCGAGACCCTGTCTGTCTCTAAAAAAATACAAATAAAAAATAAATTATTTGCAATACATCTCATAAGTGATCATTTGTTATACACTGGCAAGAACAACTATTTAATATAGCACTTAGCATGCTGGGCACATAGATGGCCAGCATGAGTGTCTAGCCCATTAATCAATCAATTGCACATATATATTAACTACTGCTACAGCTAGCTGTCTGATGAGGATGAGGATGATGGCAGTGATAATAAAGATGATAATGATGACACAAAATGCAAACATGGAGTACAGTAGCTGACTCCCCTGCTGACAGCCTGAAATGGAACAAATGACTTCTTACGGGATGAGTCTAACCCATATTTTCACAGTACAGCATGGCCGTTGCACTCTTGAAGATTATGACAATTGGGGCAGTTTCCATGGCAATCATCATGCAATCCTACATCTATTGTGCAACAGTGTAGCTATTATTGCAATCCTGGGTAAAATTAGTAAATTGTGAACTCTACCTGCCAGTGCAGTTAGGGATCACATAACTTTTGCTCCACCCAAAAGAAAGGCTATAACAATGCAAATCTTGTTCTATTAATATATTAAAATAGTTCTCACGTTTATAAGGAATTGCCTGAGTACTGGAAGTCCCTCATTGACAATTACAATTCAAATATATCATTTTTAAATAATAGTAAACTCATCTTCCAACACGCCCTTAATTGCCAGGCACACAAGTAGCCTATATGATATGACTTTGAGACCCCCAAATCCTGAAAACATCATATCCTTTCCTGAAAAAATCTTTAAATATACATCAGATGACTATCTAAAGGCCAAGTATTTTCTGTTTTCTCTAGCCCTGATATCCTAACATACTAGGAGTAGAGACTGATTTAACAATAAATTTTTAAAACTTATTTATTCTTTAGTGTTGTCTAAGCAGGCACTATTTAGAAATCCTTATAAAAGTAGACTATAGAGGAAGCTTCAATTGGTCATGCCCTGGAAACTTCTAAACATCAACTAAACAGCTCAAAAGAATGTCCTACTCAACAGTTCCAAGGATGTCATTAATTGCTTCCATCTGTTTCCCTCTCTGTCCCTGCCCCCTCCAAGTCAAGGCACCTACTTTTTTCTGCTTCATTTTGCATTCAACAGAAAAGCAAGAAAAGCATAAAGAGCCATCATGTTTTAAATTATAGAATTTTTACTTGACCCAAAATTTGTTTGACAACCACAGCCATATTGTTGTTTGTATCTGGGCTATTTTCAAGTAACATTTCAGAGGGTGACATATTAAGATACGTACTTTTTAAAAACTGCTCAGTAAATGTTTCAGTTGGTCCTAACACACTGTTTTTCACTGATCCCCCATGTAGATCAGGTTTTCTCCCCCATGGTACAATAAAAGTTCAAACCTCTGAATGGTTTCATCCATTGTCTATCCTTACCTACATCAATTATTTCATTAAAAGACACAAAATGATGATTTTCTAATTCTGTTATTCCCTCCACATTTATTGGTTAGAATTTCCTTCATCAACTAGGGCTACCAGGCTACTCTGAAATAAAATTTGTTAGTAAAGTCAGGAAAAATGCTTACTTCTTTCCGTTAAACTAGTAATGCCAGAGTAGGGGTTGGTGCCCTAGTCACCACTAAGGGTGATCAATGAAGCTTTGTTTTGTTTTAATGTTACCTGCTTTTTTGCAAATTTTATCACAGCTAGGGCATATTCCTCTTTAATTTTTCTAAGTCCCCAATAAAATCTGTGAGAGCATGTAGCATATTTCAAGAATACATCTCCAGGAATGAGCAGCAATGAGTTTTCTGACAAAATCCATTTACCAGTCAAATGATATCCATAGACCAGGATTGTCAGGGTTAAAAGAAACTTTTTATAGGATCATCTAGTCTAACTACCTATCTGATAGTAAAACCCCCTGCTCACTCTCTCACCACGCTCTGTACCTTCCAGGGGGTGAAGGGCAACCTGGTACAAGCTGGTGGTGTATTTTTAATGTAAATGTAAGTTTAATTATATATGTTTAACCGACAGCATAAGAGTCTTCTTAATATTAACAGGTTGATGGAATGGCATATAAACAAAGTAGGCTCATGTTGGTTAGATCTCGAAGAAACCTAGAGATCACCAACTCCAATGGAGGTAAGCCAAAAAAGGTACTCACACAAAACAGGCTCTATAAAAAAGATGCTTCCAGTACCTTACTTCCTGACACATGAAGACGTTTTGTAAAATTAACAGAAACAGTTCTACAGAAGCATCTACCCACTATAATAAGTTAGAAATAAGAAGACACCAATATGAGTGAAAATTTTGCATCTGTCCAATGAAAATGATAGAACATAAGGAAGATAAAAATAAAGGAACACTTTAGCTTTATTTAAAATTGTGATGATATATAACACTTTTAGTTTTATTTAAAATTGTGATATATAACACGCATATAGAAAATTGCATAAAACAGATGTATAATATAATAATTATAAAATAATCACCCATGTAACTCATCATTTAAGTCAAGAAATAGAACATTATTACTACTTTAGAAGCCCCTGTGTGCCTGTCCCTGAATACAAGACTCTTCCTCCCTCCCAGAGATACTACTATGCTGACTTTGGTGATTATCATTTCCTTACTCCTTTATCTTTTTACCATATAAACAGGCATATCTAAACAACATAGCTTGTTTCTGCATGTTTTTGAACTTTAAATAAATGGAATCTACTCATTTATCTATCATTTGTTTCCCTCAATTATTTTTGAGGTTCATTCATTCTTTTTCTTTTCTCTCTTCTCTTTTTTTTTTTTGAGACAGAGTCTCACTCTGACCCCTGGGTAGAGTGCAGTGGCATCATCATAGCTCACTATAACCTCAAACTCCTCGGCTCAAGCGATCCTTCTGCCTCAGCCTCCCAAGTAGCTGAGACTACAGGCACGTGCCACAACACCCAGCTAATTTTTCTATTTTTAGTAGAGACAGGGTCTTGCTCTTACTCACGCTGGTCTCAAACTCCTAAGCTCAAGCTACCCTCCCGCCTAGGCCTTTCCAGCGTGCCAGGATTACAGGAGTGAGCCACCGCGCCCAGCCCCATTCTTTTTTCAATTTAGGTGAAACTCATATAACATAGAATCAACCATTTTAAAGAAAAACTTCTCATTGCTTTTTGTTTTTTATTTTTAGAGACAGGGGTCTCACTATGTTGCCCAGGCTGGTCTGGAACTCCTGACCTCAAGCAGTACTCCCACTTCAGCCTCCTAAAGTGCTAAGGTTACAGGCATGAGCCACTACACCTGGCCTCATTCTTTTTTATTACTGATTAATATTAGAATTTATGACTATACCATGATTGTTATCCATTCTACTCTGAATAGACCAGTACGGTCATCATGAACAATGCTGATGGAAGATCTTTGTATACGGATTATGTACACATGCACAAGTATTTCTAGGGAAGAGACTTGTGAGTGGAATCACTTATCTTCCACTTCACTAGTGTCAAATTATTTTCCAAAATGGCTGCAAAAATTTGCTTTCCCAACAGCAGTGTAAGAGCATTCCAGATGCTCCACATCCTTATCAACAACTGATAATACCACACTTCTTAATTTAGGGGTCTCTAATAGAATAATTTGTACTTCCTTGATGACTAATGATAGAGAACACCTTTTCATATGTTTATTTGCCATTTGGATTTCCTCTCTTTGAAAGTGCCTATTGAAATCCTAGCCCCTCCCAGACACACACACTTTTTAATGGTCTTATTCTTATTGACTTCTCTGTGTTCTACTCTTTTGTGTGTGTGTCTTTTTTTGTTTGTTTTGAAAGACAAGGTCTACCTCTGTGCCCAGGCTGGAGTACAGTGGTGTGATCATAGATCACTGTAACCTCAAACTTCTTGGCTCAAGCCATCCTCCTGCCTCAGCCTCCCAAGTAATTAGGAGTACAGGCATGTACCACCATACCGGGCTAATTTTTAATTTTTTTTTTTTTTTTTTTTTAGAGATGGGATCTCACTGTGTTGCCCAGGCTGGTCTTAAACTCCTGGACTCAAGTGATCCTCCCACCTCAGCCTACCACAGTGCTGGGTACATCTGTCCTTTTTTTTTTCCTTATTCATCAGCCTTTACTTTTACCTAGGACTGACTGCCACATAGAACAAAACTACTAATCAAAGATAACAAGACCCTGAGAAGCTTTAATTAATCAAAAATTAGTATCCCTGCTTGTTTTACATAGGATAGGCCAAAATGTCTAGAAATTATTTGTAAGGGTATTAGAAGATATGTAAATATAACTTAAATTTAAAATGCTACTGAAATATGTAACAATACTTTTTTAATATCTACTGTCATCCCTATCTTCAAGCAAAGGTCTTTGGTATACAATTCAGATTCATGCATGCTATAGTCGGAAATTATTTCTGAATCCTTTCCATTCTGAAAAGCGAAACTCAGAAGTCATGGTTTTATTAAAAATTATTATGTCAGATGGGCGCAGTGGCTCATGCCTGTAATCCTAGCCCTTTGGGAGGCTAAGGTGGAAGGATCGCTTGAGGTCAGGAGTTTGAGACAAGCCTGAGCAACAGTGAGACCCTGTCTCCACAAAACAGGAAAAATTAGCCAGGCATGGTGGCATGTGCCTATAGTCCCAGCTACTGGGGAGGCTGAGGCAGGAGGATTGCTTAAGCCCAGGAGTTTCAGGTTGCAGTGAACTAGGATGATGCCACTGCACTCTAGCCAGGGTAACAGAGTGAGACTCTGTGTCAAAAAAAAAAAAAAAATTATGTCAAAAGTGTCTAATACCAATGGCTAAAATCAACAGTAAAAAACAAAGTGTTAAAAGACAAAAAAGTTGAAATGTCAATTGTGAACATAAGTCATAAATTTTATACCAAAAAAAAAAATTGTTCCTGGAATCAGTTACTTTTTCTTCCTAACAAGAGTACTATTCTGCTTAGCAACAGAAGAATATTTTAATGACTCACTTAATAAATGCTGGTGGCATATCTCTTTTCAAAATCTGATCCTCAGTGGTTTGAACAGTCTCTTTTCCAACCTACAAGGGGAAAAAAATTCATGATTCAAATATAAATTTCAGACTTTTAAAAACTATTACGTAAACATTTCGTTAAAATATACAAGTAACCTAGCAATAAAGTTTCTGGATTCAAAGGACATTTCTAGATTTTTTTGTAAAATTATTAAGATTGCTCCCATAATATACTCAAATAACAGTATGGAATACAAACATAATGTTGTATTACCCCTTCTCCAGAGTAACTAATTTGAAGGCATTATTGAGCACAGCAAGAAAAAAAGAGAAATTCATCACTAAGAACATATTAAATATATGTATATTTGTTTAACTGAAAAACTCAGCTACATGTCTAAAAGTTTACATGAACTACATGAATCAAGTTAGACTAAACTTTTTTTCTATATAGAAAAAACAGAAGTTATTGAAACTGGGAAAAATATTTTAATCAATTATGCCTCTGAAACTAGAAATCAAACATGAAAATATGCAACTTCACTAACAATCAAAAAAATTGAAATTAAAACAACATGGTATTTTTCCCTAATTTTAGAGCAAATTAAAAAGAAATAACATATAATGCTGAATGCAACAATGGAATAGTTATATACCCTGTGGGTGGCAATGTAAATTGTTATATTCTCTTTGGAAAATCATTTGCTAGTGTGTGTTAAGAGACATAAAAAATGTCATACCTAGGAATTCCACTTATAAGAATATAACCTATAAGCCATTACACCAAATGTGGTAATAACAATACTCACAAAAGTATTCACTATGATGTTATAAAAGCTAAGACACTTTTTAAATAACTTATCCAACAAAGAGAAACAATTAAGATATATCTTTAAAAAAAAAAAGATATATCTTTAGATTGAGTATTATGGGGGCCATTAAAACAATACTTATAAAGATGCAGTACTAAAATAAAATGCTTATGACATTGTATTTCATTTAAAAGAAGGAATGTAAATGACAAATACACCATGATTACAACAAACAAAATAATCCATATGTATAAAGCAAAAACACTGAAAGAATATAAAACAAAATGTTAACAGAGGTTATATTAATGCTCAGGAAATTTTGAGTGAATCTGTATATGCATTTCCTGTTTTTTCTGAAATGTGAATTGTTTTTACAAGTTTTATAATTTAAAAATACTAAAAATTACTCTAAGTTATTCAGGTATAATTATTTCATACCTAATAATTTTAGTACACAATTATCTGTCATTTTGTATAAATCTTCCAAATAGTAACGGTCAAAAAATTTTTTAAATTATCAAAACATTAAACATCACACTAACCAGATTATGTATGCACACATGTATGTATAATATTATAGCACAAACAGTACACATACTCCATTCTTCAAATTTATTCCTATGCAGGGCTTGAATGTCAATTTTTCTTCCACTCTATCATATATTACAAAGTACTGTATAAGAATAACCTTTAATATAGTGAATGGTGAAATTCACCCATTTTATCAATATAAGCCACCTAAGAATGCTAACCATAAATATAAACCATATTTAATGTATTATAGAAATCTGTACAATTTTTTAAACCCATAATAGAAAGTATCTCAGTCCTACTATTTAATCATTTAACTTTTGATTGAGTTTAAAGATGGAAAAAAATGAAGAAAAATCCTAAGTGCACAGTAAATCAGCTAAAAAAAAAATAACACAATAAACTATTCTCAGGGAATACAAGTACGCACAAGTTAGTGAATACAAGTTTTTTTCCTCTCAAGTTAATAGCTCAGAAAAGGCAACACACATATACCACTGTGTAATAGCCAGTGCTTTTGTAGACAATAGATTGTCTGTATTATAATAACAGGCTTTCAAATCAGCAGCTGGTTCTCTAGAGTTTCTCAGATCAAAACATGACAGAATATTTCCAGATGCATTGTTCACTATATTTTCCAACTGAAACCAACCATTCAAAAAGCTGTGGCCATGATTTCATGAAGTAAAAGATGAAGTTCAGCCACAAAGTCACTGGTTCATACTAAGCATAAAGGGCCTGGAAGGACAGTCACATTTAAGAAACATGGAGATTTCTTTTGTATACGTGGGGCGAAGGGAGGACACAGACACACACAGCAAGGGAGGGAGGGAGAGGGAGGTGAGTTCCTCTTACATCGCCTTGAGAGAACAGTCAGTTATTCAGTGTTATTAAACATTTTTTGAACACAACTACACGTGCCAGGCACTGTTCTAGGTACTGGAGACAGAGCAGAGAATGGAAATAAGTTTCCTGCCGTTATGGAACTTGTATTCTAGTGGGGGTAGACAGAACATACCCAGGTAAATAAACAGACAGTATAATTCCAGACAGTAGTAAGGATGATGCTCTAGAAGTATGGGATGGAAGCAGAGGGGAGCGGAGGGAGCCTACTTGGGAAAGCCGGCACAAAGTGTTCTCTGAAGATGCAACACTGGTGCTGAGACTTTGAAGCTAAGAAGGAGCCACTCAGGCAAGAGCTGGGAAAGAACAATCCAGGGCCACTAGCAAGAAAAAGGCCCGAAGGCAGGAAAAATTGGGTGTGTTTTAGGAAGGAGGCCAGAATGGCTGAAGCTCAGGGAGGGAGGGAAGCTGGTGTGGTGATGAGGTCAGGAAGGCAAGGGTCAGATCACAAAGAGCCTTTCAGGCCAGCTTGAGGTGTCTGGAATCCTTTCTAAGGACAATAGGAAGCTCTAAACGAGAGACTAATATGATCTGATTTACTTTTTAAAAAGTCAGCTTCCCTATAATGTGAAGAAGTGATCTTGAGGGGTAAAGGGGAAGCAGGGTGACCAGTCAGGAGGCTACTGCAGTCATCCAGGGGAGCGACAGTAAAACAAGATGTGAAGATGGAAATGGAGAAAAGAACAGAATTACAGTATTTTTTGGAGGAAGAACTATTATTAGGACTTGCTCTTAGACTGAGTGTGATGGGGGATGAGGATTACTTCGAGGTAAAAAATAAATAAAAATAAAAAATGACTTATACGTCAATGAAACGAAAAGCCTTCAAAGGCAGCAATGCAAAGATAAAACAATCAGGACTTTATCAGGCAACACCATTAAAACAGTTTTGCAAATAACCAATATTCTGACCCCAGTAGAGGTTATTACTAAAAAATGAATTGTATTTAATTACTTTATGCCTTCTCTTGCAAGGGTAGGAGTAGGTGGGGGAAATAAAATGGATAATGAAAACATATTCAAGGAATATTTATTTAAAAGCTACTTTTGAGTATTCATGTGACAGACACTAAATCTGATTTTGTTATTCTAAGCTACATTCATACTTGAAGTGATAGTACCCACTATCACTCTGATTCTCAATACACTCAGCCCAGAATTAGGTTAGGTGCAGCGAATGGCCCAGTTTTTAAGGTACAACACATAAAAGATAACTATGTAGAATGAATGCCATTTGTACTTGGGGAATTGATTTTAGGCAGTGTTGTCCAACAGAATTTTCTCTTATGATAGAAATGTTCCATTTAATCAGTGCTGTTCCATTTAATACAGTAGCCATTAGGCACACATGGGTATTGAGCACTGGAAATGTAGCTAGTGCAAATGAGGAACTGAATTTTTACTTTAATTTTAATTACCGTATGTGGCTAGTGGCTACCATATTGGACAGCTCAGATCCATGGGACCTTCACTATCTCCTAAAACTGGTCTTCCTGCCTCCAGACTCTTCCTTCTTCTAATTCATTCTTCACACAGCTGCTAGATTAACCTTCGTTTATGTCTTTGCTACGTGGTCTCTTCACAGAAAGGAAAGGAAAGGCCTGGAAAGATAGAAAGTTGTCCAGTCAAGAAGAAAAGATCAAAGATCAGAGAGCCCAGCCAGAAAGAAGAGCCCAGGCAAGGCTCAGTCGGATGTGTGAGTACAAGGTTGTCTGGCTAGAAAGACAGGGGAGTGCCTTCAGCAAAGGAAATGAGGCTAGAAAGAAAGCTCAGTCAGTCCAGGAAGGGCTTTGTATGTTAAGTGAAGTCAGAGAGGATTATGTTACCTTGACCTGCCCATTGATTCAAAGGTTGTCATCCTCTGTTCTAGATCTTTCCAATTCATTGTTCTATCCCTGAAGTATCAAGTCAAGAACTTGCAAAGAAGCCAGTTTCTAAAGACAGAACCAGAAAGGCATGTCCTATTTGCGAACAACTTGTAAAGCCTGTCTAGGAGAAACAAAGACAAAGCTTTACATTTTTAAGCCATTAACCAAGAGATAATAGGAAATGCACTTTCCTCCTCTCTCCCCACATCATCAAAACAGAAACAGTTTCTATGGTACCCATCTGTTCCAAATAAAAATAGAGTAGAACAACAAGAAAGGGACTAATTCACAAAATGCTCTTTGTTAACTAGCAAGAATCTTCGTCGCTTGTGGGAAAACATTATTCCTGGAGGTCAGCTTAGTATGGGGAAGCATATGATTACCAATACAGGTTACAATTTTGCAAACAAACAGCTCAGTAATAATCAACAAATGGGGAGTCTAGGTTATTGATTTTTTTCACTCAGCAAGTTTCTAAGATTCAGTGACCTTTTTTCACTCAACATGTTTCTAATATTTTGTTGTACTATAGCTGTCATTCATTCATTTTCATTGATGTATATTTCATTGTGTGATTTTATGATATATTGTTAAGGAATACATATTAATACATATATAACGATAAAATTATACATCTAAAAAATAATCAACAAATGACTTTTTTTTTTGAGAGAGCGAGAGATGGGGTCTTGCGATGTTGCCCAGGCTGGACTCGAATTCCTGGGATCAAGATTCTAACACCTCAACCTCCCAACTAGCTGGGACTACAGGTGTCACACCACCACACCCAGCTAACAAACGCTTCGGGAACCTGTACGAGACCAGCTCATCAAAACACCTGACATGTTAAGCCAAATTTTTTACTACATACATGTTAAAAGCACATGCACTGGAATTTGGTAACTTGGTTTCTAGTTCCAACTTAACTAATAAATGGCTATGTGACCTCAAATAAGTCATTTAATTACTCAGATATTTCTTCTACCACTATGTGATCGCTCCAGGTGTTTCCTTACTTGTATATTGTTGGTTGGCCAAACTCCATTTTGGCTCTCTGATAAAGGAAACATACTTTTAACTTTCTCTTTCCTACCTTAAGTTCTCATTTATTACTTCAAATTCTTTAAGGAACAAAACAATGTATAAAATGATTAATAAATACAAAATTTAAAACGCTCACTTCCTGTATATTTCACATATACATTTTATAATTATGAGATTCAACTAAAATCAATGCCTGATTTTTTCATCCTTACAATAAGTCTTATTCCTTCTTAAAAAAGAACTATGGATTAAAGGGTAAAAAAACACAAGAGAAAAGAACAACACATAGGTCTTAGTTATGGCCTAAGTTCTGAGCAGGTTTTCTAGGTTAGTATTTAAAAACAATCCTTCCAAGGCCGGGCGCGGTGGCTCACGCCTGTAATCCCAGCACTCTGGGAGGCCCAGGCGGGCGGATCGTTTGAGCTCAGGAGTTCAAGACCAGCCTGAGCAAGAGTGAGACCCTGTCTCTACTTAAAAAAAAAAAAAAAAATAGAAAGAAATTAATTGGACAGCTAAAAATACAGAAAAAATTAGCCGGGCATGGTGACACATGCCTGTAGTCGCAGCTACTCCAGAGGCTGAAGCAGGAGGATTGCTTAAGTCCAGGAGTTTGAGGTTGCTGTGAGCTAGGCTGACGCCACGGCACTCTACCCCGGGCAACGGAGTGAGACTCTGGCTCAAAAAAAAAAAAAAACAATCCTTCTAGAGTAATCTAACTTTATAGCAAATATAGTTGTCCCTAGACATCTGTGGGGAATTGGTGCCAGGACCCCCTCACCCCCATGGATACCAAAATCCACCAATGATCAAGTCTCTTGTATAAAATGGCATCACGTTTGCATAACCTATGCACATACTTTAAATCATCTCTAGATTTCTTATAATACCTACTTAATACAATGTAAATGCTATGTAAATAGTTGTTACACTGTATAGTTTAGGGAATAATGACAAGGGGGTAAAAAGTCTGTACATGTTCAGTACAGACGCAACCATCATTTTTTTCCTGAATATTTTAATCCACAGTTGGTTGAATCCATGGATTTATGGACCCCACACATACAGAGGGCCAACTGTACATGTTATCCTTTCCTATCTTTATTCCACTGCTGAGAGAAACTCAGATGTATTGGTTCTATTCACTGCTGAAATTATTTCTCCTTTATTTTCTTCTTCAGAGAATAGCCTTTAACTCTTGAGGCCTGATTCCATTCAATTCAATAAACAGGCAGTAAGTGCCAACTATGTGTCCACTAGGTGGTGGGAAGAGAATGAGATAAGAACTAAAACATCTTTAGACATAAACCGAAACAATGGTAATGAATGAGTAAGAGGCCTGGGGGCATTTTTAGGGGGCTTGGCAGGAAGCCCTGTTACTTTTGAAGAGCTCTTACTTTGTTCAGTAGTTAATTTAAATATCTTTTGTTCAATAAGTGACTTTAGTTCAAAATTCTATGTGAGAGGCCTTTTGTCTTCTGCTGTTATTATTATTCCTTTTATCACTACTCTATTTGGTTCAGTAATGTAGAGAGATTTGGTCTCTTTCCAGCAAAAAAAAAAAAAAAGCTTGGCTGGTTCAAGTTACTACCTAGACTAAAAAATATGTTAATGGAGATGTCTCCCTCAGCTAGTCTAAGTATATAAGAAAACAGTAAGATAAAACACAGCAGGAAGGACTTGTGTTACCGATTTGTACAGTGTAAGTGGTAACCATAGAGCATTACATTAAAAAGGTAACGGAGATGTTCTTAATGTATTTAGACAATTGGTTCTTAATGCATTTAGACAAGAGGATACATGTGATGAAAATGTAAGCCTTTACAGTGTGCCAACCCCTGGGGCCAACTGATTGTGACCAGACATGGGAATGTGCACCCATTTGTCTGTACTTACTTTGGCTCAAATCAATGTCTTATGGCACAAGTGTTATGCTGATCAATCTATTGTACCCAACAACCTTTCTGATACGCAGCTGTGTTCAGTGCCAGGCCTGGGCCGTACAAGAATACTAATAATGTATGTGACCCACCATCAGCAATGCTTTTGATTGTTTTCCTGTAGTGGTGATGGGCTTGTGATCCATCCACCCCTCACTGATATCCTTTGTATCATTCATATACGGCCAGCCAGAGTCCAATGTCTAAGAGGCCACATCCAGAAAAACTAAGACTCTCTAATCTTCTGATTTTCAAATCAGTCATTCATTTTATCAAGCACTTAATGAGTACTTCCTATGTGGTAGTCATTGTGTCTGTCACTGTGAGATGGGGATACAAAAGTAAGTGAGGCCGGGCGCGGTGGCTCACGCCTATAATCCTAGCACTCTGGGAAGCCGAGGTGGGTGGATCGTTCTGAGCTCAGGAGTTTGAGACCAGCCTGAGCAAAAGCGAGACCCCGTCTCTACTAAAAATAGAAAGAAATTGGCTGGACAACTAAAAATATATAGAAAAAATTAGCCAGGCATGGTGGCGCATGCCTGTAGTCCCAGCTACTTGGGAGGCTGAGGCAGAAGGATCGCTTGAGCCCAGGAGTTTGAGGTTGCTGTGAGCTAGGTTGATGCCATAGCACTCTAGCCCAGGCAACAGAGCGAGACTCTGTCTCAAAAAAAAAAAAAAAAATGACTGGAAGGAAACATATAATGGAAGTAGAATTTCAGATGATTTTTATTTCCTTCTTAATCCTTTTCTGTGTTTTCTAGATTTTTTTTTTAAAGAAATGAGTATACATTGCCTTCATAATCAGAAAAACACAGACTAAATTCTAAAATGTATCAACAATATTCTTGGTAAATAACAACCTATAAAGCCACAAGAAACCACCAGTGCCTACAGGTTCAAATTTTGACCAAATGACATAAAATTAACTTAAATGTGCATCAGTGCGAACACAATCACATGGGTTAAACAGCAGATGAACCATATCAGTGGCAAGTTGTTTTTTGTTTTTTTGAGATAGGGTCTTGCTCTGTTGCCCAGGCAGAGTGCAGTGGCCTCATTACTAACTGCAACTTCCAACTACTGAACTCAAGCAATCCTCCTACTACCTCAGCCTCCTGAATAGATGGGACTAAAGGCACATGCCACCACACCCTGCTAATTTTTCTATAGTGACAGAGGTCTCACTCTTGCTTAGGCTGGTCTCAAATTCCTGGCCTCAAGCAATCCTCCCATATCAGCCTCCCAAAGTGCTAGGATTACAGGCATGAGCCACTGCACCCAGCCTGGCAAGTTCTAATGTCAAGCAATCATCTGATGCCACATACTTTCCTTAGAACTAAAGTTAAGCTGCCTTGGCAGCAGCTGTTTATTCTAACCCAACATGAGATTGAGTGTATCGATTAAGGATAGATAAATGTTAGCAGAGCAGCCTTGCTCACCAGATCCCCATTATAAAGATACTATGAATTAGCTTCCAATGTGCAAATACTTCATTCTCTCCCTCAACATTCTTCTACAGACTTAACAACCACCTACCCTTGTCTTCTGAAGAGCCATCAAATTAATAGTGAACAGGTCATCAGCACCGGGAACTTCTCCCCACCACCCACTTTCTCCCCAACTCCCTCAAAGAAACACAAGAGAAGCTCCTCCCATTTCACAGACAGAATTGCAGAGTGGAAAAAAAGATTGGCAATATAATCTAAACTTTTCACTTTAGAAGGCTTGGAGAGGTTATTTCTCTGAGAAAGTTACAGAACTTGAATTTGAATCCAAGCGTCTTGGCTGCATTTCCAGTGTTTTCAGGTACACTTCCTAACTTGCAAGCAAGACATTGTTAAGTACCAAATATCCCTCCACTCATTTAAAGTGCATCCTACTTAAAGTGATTTCCATTTTGGTTTCAAATATTCATAAGCAAATGCTACATAACAAAACGCAAAGGTCCCCTGGTCGTCTAGCGGTTAGGATTGGCAGCACTCTCAAAACACAAAGGTCCCCCAAATCCCCACCTTTTAGTCCTTACTTTAGTGACATGAAGTCAGGCAATAATTATGGGAAAAGAAAACGAACATTTTTACTCACAATCTCCTTTAGTTTTCCCAGTTTTCTTAGTTATTAAACAGATTACTTAAATGAGAACTCATATTATTCCCACTAGTTATAATTAAATAACCATTATATACTCATAAACATTGGTGGGGAGGAAAAGATCATTGAATGATCTGAATGTAATCTTCAGCAAATGCTTCAAATAGAGAGCAAATTCCTTAAGGAACTTATGACTTATGGTCCGTGACTGTTTTTTCCCCTCATAGCCATGACACACAGTGCCTGGCACACAGTAAGTGCTCAGAAATTAAGTGCCAACTGAAGTAAGTAAAATAGGTTAACATTTAATTCTACCATCCTCATACCTGTACACGCATATCCTGTACACACATTAAATCTTTAGCTCCTCTATTCCTTCTAAGTCCTGCACAATGAAACTCAGAAAAACCTTCTTTCTTTTACTTTCATTCTTTCTTCTATATACCTATAAACTCTAATACTCCATGACTGTATGAAGGTGACTAGCTGAGCTCCCACATGCCATTTTTTAAAAATGGGTAAATACATACAGTTTTAAAAAGGGAAAGCTAAATATTGCCAAGGGAAATTAGGTCAACACCTGTCCTCTCTCTCATACAGAACTAAGGAAAAGGAAATAATAACGCATGAATATCTAGTCCCTTAAAGAATCCCAAAAGCCCCACCAGAATCAAACAGTCCTCATATTCTCCCTCAAGGCCCACTAACCAAACCTGCTTTTCTCAAAGTAATATCATTCCATGGAATTTAAAATATATTCTTATTTTTTTGTTTTTCTCTGCTTTAATAGCTAGAATTATAAATGCATTTTTTTTCTTAACAGTTTTAGTTCACAAATGTGCAGAATTTCGATTACACTGTAACTTTGGCACATAAGCCTGGGCATGTAACCAACATTTATAACACTGTCTCTATAGAAAAATAACTCCAAACAACCAATTTATAAATGAATTTTTGAAACTGGACCCATTTTCATGATAGGAAAACTAGGTCCTACTCCCTCCTCATCCTGGAAAGCAAATGGAGTAATGGAAAAAGAATTGAGGCTTTGGAATGAGACAGTCTGAATCTCACCTCACTCTGCTACTGCTACCTTTGTGTCCTTGAGCAAGTAAATCAAGCTCTTTGAGCTTCAGTCTCCTTATCAGTAAATGGGAAAAGTAAAATCTCCCTCAGGGCTAAATGATGTAATACATATGGAAATCACCTAGTATAGGGCCTGCTAGATAACAGGTGCTAAATAAACATTAGTCCTTTTTCTTTCTCTCAGCCATTGTAGTATTCATCTGTAGTTTCAGTTTTCTCCTTTAAAAAAAATGCTTTTTTTTTTTAGCTGAGCACATACTGTAAGTCAGGAGCACTTTATTACCTCATTAACTCCTTATAACAACCCTATGAGGTAGATTCCACTTACTATCCCATTTTACAGATGAGGAACAGAGGCACAAGGAGGTTAATTGATTTGCCTAAAATCACTCGGATACGGCACACCCATGCCGTAATCCTAAATCTTATACAGTGTTTTTTTAAATGAGAGAATGGGATTCAATGATGTCTAATGTTTTCTGCTGTTGTACTGCATGATTCTATAATTCCACAGAGCTATCAGATGACAGGAAGGACAAGAAAAATTTCAAGGGCACAACAGGCACATATTAATATACACCAAAAGGATGCAGTCTGACCAAACTGACGTCCAATTGTCCTGGTTTTTCTTCCTGGAAGCTGGCAGATTTCCACAGCCAAGGTCAATTAGGCTTACTAGGGCTTCAGCTCCTTAACTGTTACTGCTCAGGAAAGATCTACTGAGTCAATCTGGCCTAAACTAGGTTTTAAAATTGAACCATTACTGACCAAAAATGTAGCCCCCCCACCTTTTTTTTTTTTCTTTTTAAATTGCAGGTGTGGTCAAAACTTGAAATAGTAACCCAATGGCAAAAGTCTTTACTAATGTTGGGAGCCATCCTGCTTACTAATTGGGGATTATTCACAAGTCATTTCCACAATATAGTAATTGAATTTGGCTCCAGGCCATAATAAACACTCTGACCCATTAAATCAGGGCCACAAGCAAAATCACTCCATTTCTTTGCTCCAGCTACAAACACATTTTTTTACTGGCAGCCAGAACTGGAAACTCTATGTTTTATAACATCCATATGTCAAATGGCAAGGCTGCCAATTAAAATTCTCATAGAAAGAATCTTTTATGGTACCTATACTAAATAAGCTTCCAAAGTTTTACCTTCAGGCTTTTCTTCTTAATGTTTTTATCTTTTCTTTTCGACTACTAAAAACACAATTTAGTGTGACTACATATGAACTGAGCAATTCTAAACTTGCTGAAAAGTGAAATAAGAGAACAGCTGCAGCACTTACAGACCATACTGGCCAAGATGTACCAACAGAAAAAAAAAAGCTGAAAACCATCTTCAGCAATACTATTTGTGTTTGTGCCTTTTGCAGATTGTATTTCATTACTGCTCTTCATCTAACATTGACAGATTAGACACAGCCTTGGTCTAAACCAAGAGAAAGACTCTTACAGGATTATTAAATTTATTTCCTTTTGTTTCACTTGCTTACCAATATAAAACGTCAGTACTGCAGCCTAGATGTTCAACAGTTGTCACAGACAATAAAACCCATTAGTTAAGTTCTGCCTCTACTATCTCAGATAACTTATTCCCTTATTCTAGTTGGGTAAAAGTAAGAAACAGAATTAGTCAGAATTGAGAAAATTATACTGTAATGAACATCCATTAGTTTATCTAGTTTGTTGTTATTGTTTTAAGGAAAGCACAGCTATGCATCACTTAATGACAGGTATGTGTTGTTCGGCGACTCCGTTGTATGAACGTCATAGAGAGTACTTGCACAAACCTAGATGGCATGGCCCACACCTAGGCCATATAGCATAGACTATTGTTCCCAGGCTACAAACCTGTCCAGCATGTGACTGTACTGAATACTATAGAAAATTATAACACAATGGTAAGTATTTGTGTGTCTAAACATAGAAAAGGCTCAGTAAAAATACACTATTATAATCTACAGGACCACTGCCATACATGTGGCCCATCATATTTGTGGTGTATGACTGTATTAAAGACAGTGCTGGCAAAACATTTATTCACTAAACTACGATCCTTTATCTTCAGTGCTTAATAAACATAAAGTTCACTCCTACTGATTCATTAAAGAACAACACAAGTCTATATTTGGTTCATAAATGGAAACCATCTCAAACTGAGAGTTTAAATGGACGATATAACAGCAGAGAGTCCCTGGAGATCAAAAGAGAATGTGGCAGGTTTTATTGTTGAATTTGATTTTAAAATGAGAATTCCTACCTTAGCAAGCAAGTTTCCATAAACCTAGTAATCGATAAATATGCTAATGGCTTAAATAATCATCATACAATTGGGTAATTTTCCTTAGGACAAATCTAAGTTCTCACCACAGGGTGTACATACTATATCAATTGCTAGGCGGATGTGACAGATAAACTCTATGACACCTAAATAGCTGACCCCATTTTAAAAATATCACTCAGTGGTGCTATAATATCTCTTTCTTTTTTAACAGAAGAGATGTAAACTAGGGATATTTAATGCATCTCTTACATCTGGATATTGTTTAGATTAGTTCATTCTTTAAATTATGTCCTGAGAATTCTATGTGTAAGGCCCTGTGCAGATGACACTTCTTCAGGTGACACAAAGATGCACAATTAGGGAGCTTACACCCTGACAGCATCAGGACCACATCAATGATGGGTAAGCACCAAAAGGGAGGCATAACTCAGCACTCCTGGGGGTCAGTGGACAGAGAGTTTATCCACTTGTTGGGATCAGGAAAGCCAGTACTTGAGCTGAGATTAAAGCATGGGTATAATTTCTGGAGGGACAAAGGCATCTTACATGGAAGGAAGTGCAGTATGTATGTAGAACCAGAAGTTTCTGCACGAAACTGGAGTTTGGGCATGAAACGCTGAGCAGTCTCACTGGGCTGGTCCAGACTTCACAGGAGGGCACCAAGGTGGGGTAGGATCAGCACTGGGTTCTGATTTTGGATTCTCTGCTACCAAAAGATAGTGCCTTAGACACACTGTTGATTATGTCTGAGAATGTATTTTCTTATCCTTAAAATAAGAACCTCTGAGGTGTATTGCCAACTCTATAAATGTTTGACTCTAGGTTATGGGTTGGCAAATATTATTTTCTATAGAGGGCCAGATAGTAAATATTTTAGGCTCTGTGGGTCATATGATCTTTGTTACAACTTCTCAACGTTGTCATTGTAGTGCCAAAGTAGCCACAGAAGATATGCAAATGAACAGGTATGGCTGTATTCCAATAAAACTTTATGGATGCTGAAATTTTAATTTTGCCTAATTTCTTGTGTCACAAAATACTATTTTTTTATTTTTCTCCAAATATTAAAAAATGTAAACACTATTCTCAGCTCCTGGGCAGTACAAATTTGGCAAGCAGGCTGTAGTTTGCTGACTCCTGCTTTCCATAGAGAAAAAGATCAGAAAGTGGTTAGAAGTGTGCTAGCCTTTAAGAGCTAGAATAAGGGCCGGGCTCAGTGGCTCACACCTGTAATCCTAGCACTCTGGAAGGCTGAGGCAGGAGGAACACTTGAGCTCAGGACTTGGAGACTAGCATAAGCAAGAGGGAGAACCCATCTCTACCAAAAATAGAAAAAATTAGCCAGGCATGGTGGCATGCACCTATAGTTCCACCTAATTGGGAGGCTGAGTCAGGAGAATCCCTTAAGCCCAGGAGTTTGAGGTTGCAGGGAGCTATGATGACGCCACTGCACTCAGTCTCACTGGGCTGGTCCAGATTTCATGGGAGGCCACCATGGTAGGGTAGGACCAGCCCAGTGATCAAATATTACAGGAACACAGAAAAAGGAGATTAATTTCAACTGAATAGCCTGGGAAGAGCTTCATGGAAAGAGTGGTATCTGCATTGGGTCCATTCTACCAAGAAACAAAGGGCACGGAGTGAGACCCTGTCTCAAAAAAAAAAAAAAAAAAGCTAGAATAAGGAGTTTAGATGAATCTAGAAGACAATGGGAAGAGGCGAAGAAGGTTTCTGATCAAGAAGGTATTGAGATCAGAGCTGTACTTAAGAAAGATCTACTTGGCAGTAATGGAAAGGAAGGAGAGATTAGAAGATAGCTATTCACCTAATCTAGACTGGTAGCTTTGAGGAAGGAAAAGAAGAAAAAAGACACGCAAGGAAGATCAACAGAACACTAGTTGAAAAAAAAGAGGAAACGGTTTATTTACCTGGCAAGCATAAATAAAAGAAGTCAATTTCCAGACAAGGAGAAAAAAGGTGATTTTTGCATTCTCATTCCCTAGTGCCACCAGTTATGGTATATGACTGCAGAAGACTAATTGAGGAATTTGCCTTTTTATGGAAGCTTTAGAACAGCCCAAGTTGGAGCTTCCAGTCCAAAGACAGAATCTTCTGG